>BFEA01000934.1:269735-272818 GCA_003427395.1 Chara braunii | reverse complement strand
TCTCTCTCTCTCTCTCTCTCTCTCTCTCTCTCTCTCTCTCTCTCTCTCTCTCTCTCTCTCTCTCTGTGTGTGTGTGTGTGTGTGTGTGTGTGGCTAAGCTACTTGCGCCGAAGGGCATGGACTATTCTGCACAAGTACCTCTCAACCTCACTCGATGCTTGGTAGCAGAAGACGACGGCGCTCAAATGGAAATTGTGGTGACGCCGTGCTGCCGCTGGAGTTTTGTACTTCGCTGCAGTTCCGAATCTTGGACTTTTCCAGTACCGGTACTTTCCTTTGCCGGCTGCTTCCGCTAGGTTCTCTAACTTTTGTGGGACTGACCTGCCATCCTTTTGAATGGGACATAACTTGCGTTTTAGAGAAATGTACTGCACCAAACCTTTTCCCATAAAGGACCTGGTTCCATCCAGTTGGCCTAAGAGTGTTCATGGATATATTGTGAAAATTGGACTGGATACTAGTTGATAGTCCTTCACTGATATTTCTCTCTTCTTCCATGGGTCCTTTTCGCTGTGGGGAGTTGCATCTGTAGCTCTGTTTAGTGAATGCTACCATGTTCCACTGAATAGAGTAGAACATTGCGTCAAGCGTAACTGCACTTAGCTGAAAAACTGCAGTGAGTACAGACAGGCATGACGGTCCCATGTTGACTTCGGGGAATGCTGTAGTATGGGCGTACTCACACTAGCACTTTTTTACTGAGTCCTCCTGGACGGAATTGCGGCCAGATGCGGCCAGATGCGGCCAGATGCGGCCAGATGCGTAGAGGTCCCTTGCCATAAATGCGGTCAGATACATTTAAGGTAGTGCTAGTGTGCGTACGCCCTTAGAGCAGTATTCGTGCTCTATATCGCCGGTTCCTGTGGCCTCATGTTCAGATTCGGTGGTGACGTAATGTGTTTTTTATCATTTTCTTGGTCTTGTCTTGTCTAATCAGCCTTCCTTCCAGCACCAGGGCATCCATACAGCATTGCTACGGATGTCAATATAGCACCTACCGTCTTCACCCGAATAGAACACCTGGTAATTGTCGTCATATCTGGGCTGAAAGTTGTGCCAAATACAGTGATAATGACCTGGCGTTCTATTCGGGTGAAGACGGTAGTCCTTCCAGCACCAGGGCATCCATACAGCATTGCTACGGGTGTGAACATAGCAGGGCGCAATGCCGGCCACAGCAGGGCGGGTTCGCATGCCCCCAAACAACCGCATGCAGCAGCGCCGGTGCTGACGTAATGTTTTTTATCATTTTCTTGGTCTGGTCTTGTCTGATCAGGCTTCCTTCCAGCACGAGGGCATCCATACAGCATTGCGACGGGTGTGAACAAAGCAGGGCACAATGCCGGCCACAGCAGGGCGGGTTCGCATGCCCCCAAACAACCGCATGCACAGCAGCGCTGCGCTGCAGACGCACGGAATATGGTCAAATACAATCGGATATGACCCCTACGCTCCGGAGAACAAGGATGTCCCAAAACCAGAAGGGGGGACAGACATTGGGAATGCCTATGACAATTATCAAGGCCTCCTGGCGCTTGCGCGTTTGACGGGTTCTAATGCTGATGAACAACGAGGGTCCTGTAAGAAATGTGGCCGAGTCGGACACCTGACTTTTCAGTGCAAAAACTTCCTGAGCTCAAAGGAATCAATTGCCTTGGAAGGAGGGTCAGCCCCAAATGCTGCTCAGACGGACGAGCGTAGCGATCTGGACACCTCTGACGAGGATGATGACCTAGATGACGATAGCAGCGAGGACTCGGAGATGGAGAGGGCCATCCGTGAGATGAAAACTGGCCCGCGAATGGATGGGCTCAGGAGCAGAGGCAGGAAGGAGGATGGGTCCCTCCATAAGGAAGGAAAGAAGCGACCTTCACGACCGACATCACCTAGTCGGCAGCCAAGGAGCTCGGGTTCGCGGGGGAAGCATCATAAAAGCAAAGACCGATCCTCATCGAGGAAAAGCAAGCATCGGAGGTACGGCAGTGCACCCTCTGACGATTCCTCAGAGGACGAGTCGTCAGATGACGAAGATGACCGTGCACACCATCGCCATCGCCATCGGCACTCTGAGGCGCACCGCCGAAAGAAAGACGATTCCCAAACGAGGAGGAGAAAGCACCACTCCTTGGAGGAGGACAGCGAGGGATCGAGAAGGCGAAAGGGTCGCCACGCGGACAAGCGTTGCTCCAGTAGCGACGGCGATTCAAGTGACAGTGACTCGAGGGTGAAGAAGCGGAGGAAGAATGAACATGACAAGCGAAAGAGGGAAAAGGGTGTGCAAGAAGGTGAGAGCGATGACGAAGCTTTGATGAGAGACAGGAAGGCCAGCAGTAGCAAGGATGTGGGGAGGCACCATAAGCGGTCAAAAAGCAGGCATGGTGGTGTGGATTGTGACAGGGATGGGTGCTCCGCGGATGAGGCCGAGGAGGGCGGCGGTGAAGGGAGAACCAGACGTCGGTCAAGGAGGAGGCTTGAAGGTTTGGACGGTGAAAAGAAGGCACACTCTGGGGACGAGTCCGAGGGTGAGAAGGGGCACTCAAGACGCGAAAAGAAGGACGGTCGCAAGGAGCAAAAAAGGAGGAAAAGGGATGGCTCGGCTGATGACGAGGAAGACAGTACAGTAGATGAAGATGAGCGGAGAAAGAGCTCGAAAACAAAGAAGGAGAAGAGAAAGAGCAGGAGGAGGAGGAGAAGAGAAAGTGCATCATCTTCAGAATCGGGGAAAAGTTCTTCATCGGAGGATGAGCAAGCAAAGCATTCGGAAAGGAAGAAGATACAAAAAGCTACTGGCAAGGACCAAAGAACAAAGGACAAGTCCCAAGGTGGGGACAGAAATGTAGATAGACATGGAAGGGGTAGCCAACAGGCCTCAGACTCTGATTCAAGTGAGCAAGAGGAAAAGAAAGGTAGAAAACGCTAACGCGGGTATTACACTCTGTCTTTGTTTGTGTGTGTGTGTGTGTGTGTGTGTGTGTGTGTGCGTGTGTGTGTGTGTGTGTGTGTGCGGCGCACTGTGCGCACGTGTGAGCGTGTGTGTGTGTGTGCACGTGTGAGTGTGGGCGTGGGCGTGGGCGAGGGCGGGG
>BFEA01000934.1:259735-267235 GCA_003427395.1 Chara braunii | reverse complement strand
CGTGCCCGTTGGACACGCGCCCTGGAGGCCCACGGTGGCCCTCAGGCCGCAGGTAGGGCTGCGAGACAGCATTTATTTATTTATTTGTTTGTTTGTTTATTTGCTGTCGTGTTTTTGTCTGTTCAGACGTCGTTTCGGACTTGCAGTCCCCAAGGCGGTGCCTTGCGCTGGGTGCACCAGTAGGCAGGCCGCACCTGTCCAGGTACAGGGTCTGGATGTCCGGCCGGGACTCAGACCCTGGAGGCCCACGTTTTGGCCACACGTTTGAGCCCCACACAGGCCCAGCGCTATAGATAGCCGGGCCACGGCCAGACAGACACAGAGTTCGAGTAGCTCACTTCTTGGGCGACACGCTTCTGGACCACCACTGCACGCTACAGCGCTGCGCGAGGAGGTTAGAGGTAGAGGTTAGGTAGGCAGAGGGGCGGAGGAGGCCATACCTGCAGCGGCGAACCTACCTGGCGCCATAGCTGGGCTCCGAGCACGCGCCAACCTGCACACGACAACGGTCAGTACTGGTGGCGGCTACTGCAGGTGAGACGGGAGTAGGCATCTTCTTCTTCGTCGTCGTCTCATCTCCCTCCTCCCTCCCTCCCTCCTTTCTTCTTCTTCTTCTTCTTCTGCTTCTTCTTATTCTTATTATTATTATTTTTTTATTATTATTATTTTTTTATTATTATTTTATTATTATTTTTTTTTTATTATTTTTTTCTTCTTCTTCTTCTTCTTCTTCTTCTTCTTCTTCTTCTTCTTCTTCAGAGAGTGGGAGATTACAGGCAGAGGTTACATCGGGCATATCGCCCAGGATCTGATTCAATATTTTTTTGCGGCAGACATACACATAGATTGGACACTCGGCAAGGGACTATTTTTGGAATTCGCTATCGGGATCTTGGTCTTCTCCCTCGCTTGATGTTCGTCTCGGCTCCTTCCCCCATCTCTCATCCATGGTATCTCCCCCATGTGTTTGCGCAAGGAGGGACCTTTCTTCCGTGTATGTGGTCCCTCCTCTCTCTCTCTCACACATGTGTGGTGTATGATGGGGTGTTGCGTCAGTCTCTGGCACGTCGGTTCATATCTTTGAGTCGTCCATTGCGCTACGTTGTGCCATTTTGTATGTATTTGGATGTACATTGCTTGTTGATGCTTCACTGACATTGCATTGTCCATTTCAGTCCTTTTCATCACTTTGCGGATCTTTGGCTCCCTCCGTACACATTGCCCAACCGGGCATGTGTGTCACTCAGGGTCGTATCGAAATTCTTTACCAAATTTAATTCTATTTTGTACTTTTATTTTTATTTATTTTGGCCCGGCCGGGCAAGTGGTCCTGGGCCATTCGCGTAGCCTAGGCCATGTCAGTGCTTTAAGCCATCGCTCTTCAGTACAGCAATATATGTTCCCTGCAGGATAGTTGCCCATGGGCGGGGTGGGGGGGTAGAGCGGGTTGGCTGATCCGTCTTTTAGTGCACAAGTGCGCTGTAAGCTACACGTGCGTTTCCGCGTGCCTGAGATCTACAGTTCCACCGTCCTTCGGGACATACATTAAAATTTTGGAACGATACAGAGAAGTTGAGAGAACATTATTAGCATGGGGGCGTGCGCGCCAGGATGAAACACGCATAAATTGAAACATAGTCACAATTTTATTTTTTTTTAAAGGGGGAAAAACGGGATCTACAGTGCCACCCAGAGGGAAAGTGGTAGTGGTACGGTGGTACCCAGCCTGGCATGCTCAAGTGCACTGGATACTGGCATGTTGTTCTTGGCCGAGGCGACCTTTTCTCTCGCCCTCTTATTCCTCTGGTACGGTGGTACCCAGCCTGGGCGCTGCAAATTTTGGCCCGGTATGTGTAAAGTTGTAAACAAGAAAATAAATTCAAAAAAAATAAAATTACCTGTCATTTTCTTGTCAGTGGAGGTGGCTAAGAAGTCCCACTGCAGACGTTTTAATCGTTGTGTGACGAGTTTTTTTCAACATTTTTGTTAAAAAAAAAAAAGGAGAACGATTTTCCCTGTCATTTCCAGATATTAACGTCCTCGAAAAGTTTGAGAGAAAAAAAAAAAAGTCCTGTGATGGGCAGTGTCCATGGACGCTGCTGTGCAGCTGCTGCTGTTCACAGCTGCTTACGGTCGGTCCCCAGCAAACTTTTTTCGGGATGAAGTATGGCCTCCGCCGGCTATGCATGTGGCCCGTTTTCTGGGCATCGGCCATGTATGTCCTGCGAAAAAGAGTCCACATACTGGCGTGTGCACCGAGGCCGCAGACCTTCCGTACAACTATAAAAAAAAAAAAAAATCTTGTCAGATGCACAAATGATGCATGGAAGTTGTGACGGACGGCACTTTCCTTCCAATTTTTGTTTTCGAAAAGGCTTTTTGTGGAGTTGCAATATCCTCCTTCCCCCTCCCCCCCATTTGGCCATCCATGTGAGTGATGTAAGTTATGTCAAAGACATTTGCAGAGATGCTTACGTTGGTTGTCTCATCACTGAGTCACAGCTGGCAAATTCAAAAAGTGGCGCAGTATTTTATGAACTTGTGCCTTCAATCCCCCACCTTGTTCTGCCTTCCCTCCCGGGGGTTCCCCCACCCCCCCCCCCCCCCCCCTCCCCCCTTCTCGGACCGTCTGTAATATTTTTCGACTTCATAGACGTCGCTGTTCATAGACTTCATCAACGTTCATAGACTTCATAGACGTCCCCCTTCTCGGACTGTCTATGAACAGCTACCCTTCTGGTGAATGTTTTTAGACTTCATAGACGTCCCCCTTCTCGGACCGTCGATGTTCAGATCTCCCTGCATCAACGGACAGTGTGTGTTTCACCGACAGCCACACACGGTAAAAAAAAAAAACAAACAAACAAACAAACAAACAAACAAACAAACAAACAAACAGAACAGCTACCTATTAAAATGTCCGTAGTCAGAGGAACAGTTCAGCAGAGCATGCATTTGAGGGAGAGATAGACACTTCTGGAATATACCAGCTAGCTTGGAGGAGAATAGCGCACGGCAGGAAGACGAAGAGAGCGAGGCCTGTAAGGAAGCGTTGTGGTTTAGGTTTGGCAGATCTTTTCAGCCCTAAGGGCTATAAGCGAAACCGGCTGATGCTGCCGGGATAACTCCGGGTCGAATTGTGAGGTCCCCGGCATCCATTCTGTTGTTATAATGGAAAGTTCGTTGAAAAAAAAAAAAAAAAAGTCCATGGTGGGACTTATTAGCCTCAGGGGCTGTCAGATCGGCCGGTTTAAGCGCCCAAGCATGGGGAGCCTTGCACTTTTTGCACGCGCACAATTTCCCATGCTCTTTTGCGGATACACATTCTTCTTCTTTTTTTTATCCTTTTGTTTTTCTTTTCTTTCTTTTTTTTTAATTTGCTGGTACCATACTTGCCAGCAGACGGACCGGACGAGCGTCCGGTCCGGTCCGCTTTGCCGCGTGCAGCACCCCCCCCCGGGTTCAGACGGACCCGGACTGGACCATACGGGGGTGTTTTTTTTTTTTTTTTTTTTGGGGGGGGGCGTAACTGGTCGTCGGGCGCACATCCGTGCGCCGCACGGGTCCGGTCCGGATGTCTGCAGCACGTGCGGAACCGCCCGGACGGCGTCTGCTTGCAAGTATGGCTGGTACACATTCATTTCTTCTTTTTTTTTTCGTTTTTTTTGGATGATTTACTAGGTTACCAGGGCGGAGGTCCGGGACCCCCCTGGATGTCCAACTTGTGCGATCGGACAACCAGGAACAGTATATACGACCCTATTAAAAAAAAAAAGTGATTCTTTTTTCTGTGGGTTCCCCCTCGCATGAGGTATATGCCACAAAACTTTTGGGTCATTTGAGCCCATAGAAAAAAGAAAATAAAGATCAAAATCGCCAAAGATGACTGTGCCAATTTCAACCAAATGGGTCTATCTTATTGGAGTCCATTTCAATCACGGACCCCCCCCCAACCCTCTTTCCCCATGTTTTGCCTTTTTTTTTTTTTGGCTCTTATTGGGGGACGGCTGCATTTTTGCTACCCTATTTTCTTCTCTCACTTTCGTTTAGTACTTCCTAACGCTGTGCCCGTTAACAAGCCACAATTTTAGGAAACATACGGGCCTCCACAGAAGCACCCAAATCATGCACGTAGAAACGTTTCTACTCCATTTTTTTCCACGGCCGATAGCTGGGCCAAGTACTGGTGGTTTAAGGTAGTTGCCCCCCCCTGAACAGATGTGATTGTGGTCCCCGATGTCCGTTGGTCCCTTGTCCGGGACCGGGTTGGTAGGTTGCTTGCTGTGAGACGTGTGAGCAGGTTAAAATGTAGGTAGGCAAGGTAGCTAGGACCTTGCTCTCTCCTATTTGTGTGTGTTTTGGATTTTCACTACAGCGGCCCCCTATTCCACCTAGATGATGTGTGTGTTTTGGATTTTCACTACAGCAGTCCCTATTCCACCCTGATGAGTAGATTCGAGATCGAAGCAGCACCGGTCCTATTGCAGACAACGATAACACTTATTGAATTGAGACAGTCCAACGATGAAACAGCTTTACGGTCTCTATAGCAAGTGCGAGGCTTATGCCCCTATGAGCCCCCTTTCAGGCCCTGCCAAGTATCACATCGGCCGCCCTAAGTGATGGCAGGCACGACAAGGGCCTTCGGGCCCCTATTTTGGTCACCACGCAACTCGAGGAAATTCAGGCAGTTGCGCAGCGCCAGTTGGTTCGAAGAACCCACGCCCGGGCCAGCCTTTTTGAATGTATCGAAGGCAGGCCCTGGGCTGGATACTGGATGTGAGCCTAACACAGGCCGTAGACAGTTGGGCGCAAGCAACCACTACAGGCAAGGGCCTGAGTTGTGTGGACTGGGCCTCAGCCTACCGGGGCCCAGAGTTCGCAACCAGGATTTTTAGGAATACCTGTACCTGACCTAACCACACCCTCTTTGAAAACCAACCACCCATACCCACTGTATACTTGGTCTGTCGGACCTTTACCCATCTCCAACTGCTAAAAAAAACAAAAAGTATACCCAGACCTACTCTACCTGAACATCTTCAGCATGTAACTGGCCATACCTACCCGTAAAGTTTTTTTTTTCAAGACCACCCATGGCCACCTGAACGCAAACAGTTGTTAACCACCCATACCCCACCCTACCCAATTTTTTTTAAACTATACCCACCTGTGCTTGTCACCCACCCTACCCTAACCACCCATAACCGCCCCTAGCTGTCCCTAACTGCCCTTAACTGCCCCTAACCGCCCCTAACTGCCCCTAACTGCCCCTAACTGCCCCTAACTGCCCTAACTGTCCTTAATTGCCCCTAACTTTTTTTTTTTTTTTAACTGCCCCCAATTGTCCTTAACCGGCCCCAACCGTCCCCAACCCCTGGACGTCACAGGATTGACGTGATAATTTTTATTATTATTAATATTATGATTATTCTTTTGTTTTTAAATGTGGCAGCTTCTGCAGCTACTGCCGCAACCGTGACAGCAACAATTGTTATATTTGTTCACCCTGATGATGCTATGGATGCATCTAGTGCTACAGTAACCAATGCAGTCTGTGTAGCATTTGCAAATGCAACAACCCTCGGTCTGTCGCACATACATACACTCTCACACACACACACACACACAAACACACAAATATTACATACACAGGGTTACACACATATGAAAATAGTCTGTAAATTTGAATAAAATAAAATATGAAATTCACCCTTGCAAAAAAAATGTTTGCTTAATGGGAAAGCGAGAAATTTAGAATATGAGAAAAGTGTCACGCTCGAGCAAAAATACAAAGCCTGCAAGGCTACAAAACGCACATCGGGTATACCATGGTTACCCGATGGGAACCTCTACCCGCCCGTACCCACCCCTTTTTGTTTTTGGCCACCCGTACCTGCCCATACCCGTCTATCTTTTTTTCTGGCCGCCCATACTTTTTTTTTTTTTTTTTACCCCTTACCCCTACTTGCCCTACCCATCCATGATCTCCTGAAAGGGCAACTGTACCCGCCCTAACAACCACCACCTTTTGTTTGTGCCTGCCCATACCTAACTCCCCCTTCGAAAGGGGTACCCATACCAGCCCGTAACCTGGCGGTTACAGTTGGGTACGGTCGGGTACGGGCAACGGTTACCCGTTTGCACTCTCTGCTGACTACACATCAACGGGAGGATACGAGTTTTAGAGAACAGCTAGATCTCCTATCATGGTGAGAATGGTGCGATGAAGTTAAGTATCCACAACAGAGGATGTGATCATTAATTGCTGGGAACAACTACAAAAGATACCAATGCAGAGAGCAGCGTTACTGTGGCTGCTCTCACTGTTATCCACCCCTTTTGCAGTGTGGCTAGTAGAAAGGGGCATGAAGGTTTCACTGGAATGCAAAAGGTGTCGCTGGCCATTTGCATCAACAGTACACATGTGTCTTTCCTACCCTCTGTCAAGAAGAATTTGGGCATGGTGGCTCACCCACTGGGCCCGCATCAGTGGTTCAGCCTTCTCCTGGGATGACCGCTGAATCTTGTTCGGCAGAGTCCCAGAAGGCTTCGCTCTGGACAAAGGTTGGGGTTATGTTGCTTAGTCCATCAGAGCATGCCTATTTTTTATCAATTGGAAAGTAAGAAACAACGGTGTGTTTGAAGGAAGGTTCGTGTCGGATTAGTCAATCAATGCGGCAGCGAAACTACACATCAGAAGAAGCATCAGGGCCGATTGGAGACGTAAGATATCAACGACAACAGTGAAAGCCACGGGCATGGTCTGGTTCTTAGAAACTTGGACAATCCTGGGGAAATTGGTCAGGATTCAGGATGGTAAGCTGGTATTGGACGAATGGTTGGTTAGCATATAATAAATACTTGGGCGCTCGGTATGTCTCCATAGTAGGAGGGCAATTGAAAAGGTCTTAGGTTTGGAGGGAGTGCCACAAAGATTTAAGGAGCTAAGGCTCCCCTACCCCGTGTTAGGGGTGGGCCGTTATTTAGGACTGGTATTCATGGGTGCTGTCTGAAGATCAGGGGCTGGTCCCCTCGGGGTGCAGTCCCACCCCGTAAGCGAAACTGGGTAATGCTCCCAGCCCTCTGGGTAGACTATGAGGTCCCCGGCCTCGTTTCGAATGCATATTGATAATATATATATATATATATATATATAATTTTATTTATTTTTTTTAAAAAAAAGGGGCCCTCAGGGCTTCATATTATGAGTTGCAATAGCACTGAGGCCGGGAATCCTTAACAAACAACCCGGAAACGTTGGCACAAAAAAAAAGGACATAGGTGAAGGGATATGTGACTAGGGACAGAAATGGCCAACACAACGACCGTTGCCCTATCTGTTCCACTTCCCTGAATAGCACTCAAACAAATATGCCTTCACGGCCATCAAAGCCACACAATCCCGAAAGAACCAGGCCAAACCACCAAACCTCAATCCCTAGCCCAACAGTATACTATACCTAACTTTGAAGGAACGACAAAGCTAAGCCCCTATGC
>BFEA01000934.1:242094-254670 GCA_003427395.1 Chara braunii | reverse complement strand
GGGGGTTGGGGTGGGTGTGGGTGTGTAGTGTGATCGCCTACAGGGATCCACACACCTTGTGGTCGACAGGTTCCAGACCTAGTCAGCTCATGCTCTTGGCACAACCCACTGATCATGCTGAAGGGGAACTGCTACTGGAAGATGAAATGCCTTAAGTTGACAGGACTATTCCCAAAGGCCCACGCTCAGTGCAGTTACACTACACAGAAACAGACAATATGTAGAAGGGGCCCTGTCAAGCTGTTTCGTTGGAGCTTCACCGACTCGTAAGGAGCGCAGGAGGGTGAGTTATAGTTTTAGTCCATGAAGGTCATCAATGAATACTCTCTCTGGGGTGATAAATTGCCCAGCTGGAGGGGTTAGGAAGTCGTACAGCCTTAGGAAGTAGTATAGCCCTGGACAAGACGCTCAAAGAAGTGGACTTTCCTGATCAGGGGCTTGCTGATTCAGTATGCCATTTTGGATGGTCCTTGCCAACATACGTCTAAGCGACAACAACTAGGATTTCTATACACTTTTTACAGCTGGTCGGTCATGGGTGTGGCATCCACATTGGTCGCTCGTGGGCGTGGCATCCACATTTGTTGCTCATGGGCGTTGTATCCACATTAGCGCGGGGACAGAGGAGGGGAGAGCACGTCCCTTGCTTATTAGGGATGGAGCATTCCTTGGTCGAGTCTGTGTCATGCCTCCTGCTCGAGCTGCTAGGGGAAGCTGTTGTTGCCAGGAGATTTCCTGCTCAAATGACTTACGGTGCTGGGAGGAGGATGCATGTCATTGCTTGCGCCAAGGTATGTGCGCACCTGTGTTGGAGAATGTCCCGCTTTCTGGTCGAGAAAGTACGGGCGCTCCTCCTCCTGCCCCTGCTCGACATGGCTCTCAAACCCCCTGGGGAAGAAGGGAACTTTTTGGAGGAGATCCTTGCCGGGAGGAGGCACTCGATACCCTGGGGAAAACGATGTTGAAGAGCTTGCGATATTCTTGGTATCGGAGCTCATCACCCATCATGGCCTTGGGTTGGACTCACTCGTCCCGATCATCACATCTGTCATCATGAGAAACTGGATTACCTGGAGAGTCAACGACTTCTATTAGGTGCAGCAGTGGCTTGCTAGGAGGGAAAGACATAGCCAGACCATGTAATTAAACCACGTTGGCTCTTTGCAACATTTCTTATCGTCCGAATCCAAATCTGCATTTGAGATATAAGGGGGGCCGACATCCAGAGGCGTTTGTGTATGTATTTGCACAGGTTGCAGGTGGGTTGTCGATTGTTTTGTGCATAACAACAGGGGTTGTTTTAGGGGTTGCTTGTACATTTCGTTGATCTTTTAATTTTCGTTTTGGAGCTCGGGACAATTACAAAAAAAAATTGTTTAATGCAAGGGGTCTGCCATAAATTTGACAAGTGGACGTCAAGATGTTTATGCATTTGATCAGTTTTCACGAGGTGTTATTCATGCAGTGTTAGAGTTCTCTTTTCGATTTTGCGAGTTTATTTCGCTGTGTGGGATGGATGCGCTAGGAATTTCAGCGCCGCGCCACAACTTGACCTTCACTCCTTGTCCTGCGTTGCTTCTCCTCCCAACTCCTCCCTTTTTTTTGCTTGTGCAGATGTTATGCCCTTCATTCTTGATACATCTGAAATGCTTTTTTATATCCATAACTTAGCTGCAACCAGCTTCCTTTCTAACCTTTGCGATTTCCATACCCCTCCCTGTCTTGCTCTCTTCGCTCCTCTCTGCCCCTTTCGCCCTCATTTTCTGATCAGTGAGGAAAGATGGATGTTGAAATGATGTGTGGTGCCGGGTGCAAACAAGTGTATGCCCTAGGCCCTACTCCTCGCCATGCGGGGTTGACATCCAACTTGTTGAGATGATCACCTTCCTGTCGAAGGTTTAAGTCAAATGTATGGGAAAAGGTGTTTATTATTTCCATGTTGTGTATCTGGTGCGCAACCGAAAATAGAGATTTTATCCAACCCTCGTGGTCACCGTCTAATTGAACATATCCGGTTGCTTTGATCTGCTGTCGCTTTTTGCTTAAAAGACAACTTATTGTGGAAGTTGAATTTATTTTATAGTTTTCTCAGTCGTTCTGTATCGCGGAAGGAAGATTATTGTGATACATTTCAGTCCACTTTTTAGTGAAGGGTCGCATGCAACCCAAAAACCTGTGAGGGGTCGCATGCTCGTGGGTATAAAGTAGCACGTCTCCATGATAGTCAACCACAAGGCTCCACATGTTTCGAAAACATGATATTGCAGACACTCAACTTCCATTTATATGGGGCTCACATGACCTACAGCGCGCACACCTACACAAAAAAAGTGATAAGAAAAAGGTAAGTAAAGACGAGACTTAGATACACAACTAAGTTAAAATACATTCTTTAGCATGGTTAGGTCATCGTCCTAGTTGGCTGGCGTACGCCTGGATTTGGAGATCATCGCCCTGGTGACGGTTGGTGTACAGGCTGGATCTGTGGGTTTGGATGCAAGTCTCCTATATATTACTACGTCTGAGGAATGCCCTCAGTCGGTCCACCTTTGGCATGCCATGTAAAAGCCACCGTAGATGGATTAGTAGCGAGAGAGGGATTTCCCCCCTAGAGATGTTGACATCTCCTTATGGGTGGTGAGTTGTACCTCATGAGACCTTATATTGTTGTAAGGGGAGTGTAAGTGGCTAACATGATTGAGCAGCAAGTTATTGGTCTATGTAATTCCAACCCTTGAGTGACTTGGTTAGGAGGATATTCGAACTATGCATGAATATGAAGGTCAATGTGCTCGACAATGTCAAAGTTGAGAAATGTGCAACCGATAGTCAATGTTGTGCTAAGACGTGTGATGAACACATGAAGGATGGAAAGCGTCGTGTCGTTGCAGATTCACAACCGTTGATTACCTCTCTCAAGCACAATTTGCAACCACTAGCCATCATATACTCTTTTGCTACCTGCATAGATAAGTTTGTAACAAATTGTAGCAACATACCTTTTTTTACTTTTAAAATTTAAATACCTAGTTAATTTGTTCCCTTCCATACTTTTCATTTACCAACGTTATTGCAATTTGCAAACACATTCCTTACCTTCCCCATACCACAACAAACCAAACATATACATTTGTATGAGATTCACTGTTATGCAGGGGATAACTTCTCTAACTACACAAAAAACTATCAATTTGCACACAATAATTAACTCTCTAAGTTCACAATTTTCACCCCCTATGTTCCATACTTATCAACACGCATTTTGTCATTATCTTGTTCAATTCAAAGTTATGTCCACTGCATAATCAGATAGCGACACAAGAGCATCGATTTTGTGTTCTGAATTTATAACTTCGAATATATTATTAGTTACCAATGTTGTTGAGGATGCTAAAGAAAGGCGATGAGAGGCGTGATATAAAAAAAAGCGTAATGACGTCGATTTTTCTGCTATTGATTTTTGTTGAGCTTTCAATTGCATTTCACATGATAATAGTCCATGGTCTCAAAAAACTTCCAATCCATTGAACGAGAACCAATTCGTTAATGCTACAGCCTACAGGTGCACACTGCACCTTGGATGTCATATCAATCACATCTCGATTATGTGTTTTTCACTTGGATATTGTAAATTATTAATGTGTCAATCAACAGAAATAGTGTTACCACTGCTTCATTTGCATTACTATACTTTGAACACCACAAACATATACATTTATACTTGAAGATATAAAACACACACCACTTACATAATTCGTTTAGCACAAGCAGATAAAAAAAATACTAATATTATACCAATTTCACTATAGTTAAGTTCTACATGCACCACTGATATATGATATCCAATGGAAGTGGATTTATATTTTATATCATGCCACCATACAAACCTGATATACAAAATCATTCATAAACATAAACAAAGGCATAACGCACATCCTATATATGCATGTACATAACATCAGCAATAGTTACTTTCAAAACTCTCAGTTAACCTAAAATAGGTCATGAACTGCTTCACAGAATCGAAACTCGGCGTTATCGCAATAATTCATTACGAAACGTAAAGGTAATATCTCTTCGGGAACCCGTACGTTTTATCCGCCCTCGTAAGGGGGGGGGGGGAATATATCATTACCCAATATGAAAATAAAATATGTGCTGGAACAACACAAATCAAGCAATATTTGGTTGAGCATCATCTGCAGATTCTTATTATAATTTGAGGAGTGCGTCTCATTCACAACATAGCTACGAACTTATAGTTTGGTAATAATAACATAAAAATAAACATTTTTTATGGGAACAAGCTGTAAGTTACCTACTCAAATCAGTGTTTTAAAATCAGTTAATTATGACGAATTTGCAGCAAAGGTTAAATGACAACTGCATATGTATGGCACATGCTTGAGGACACCGATCTTGTCGTATTGTGTTATTGACATTTTTAAGAATATAGATTAAATATCGCATTAATATAGATTAAGTATCGCATTAAAATTCCTAAAAAAAACGACTGATCAACAATCGTTATATGCCTGTTGCAACATATGGGGTAACAATTATATATGCATCGTATCCTTTTCGATTCAATAGTTGTTGACAGCAGGACGTTAAATAATAGTCGCTTATATTTGAATTGTCACACACTGTTGTAGGAGCGCGAATGTGGTTGGGGTACCATTCACTATATGAAATAAACTATTATATAACTGTAATGAAGGATGTCTCATGAGGACAACTCAAAGTTTAAAATGTAATATTTTATGATCATGTAACATTTCGTTTAAAGAAACGTCAAACTCACAGATTGTAATGACGTACTTCATATCGAAGGACGATTAAATGTATTTGAGCATTAAACCAGTAAATGCACAAAATGTATAAAGATCATAATATGCTCAAATTTGTATGTACAATCTGTCATGCATAAAAAATGTAGCATAAGACAAATTGAACTTCGGAAACCTTTTAGACTTCACAAAAAAACATGAATGAAAACATATAAAAACTATTCTTATACGGTTGCATAACCTGTTACTGTAATGCAGTCCTCATATTTCATATATTATTGTAGCATGTGGAATGATGAAAGAGTTAATAATAAATAAACCTTTTGGTTATCATTCTTAATAGTTAATATCATACCTGCATATAACATCAATGATACAATTGTCTTAGGATGAGTTTTACAACCTCCTTTCAGATGAACGTTAATTTATATAAATAATGTTTTTAACAAGGAATGATTAACTGCGCAAAGTGAGCATGAGAGAGCACACCATGCGGTTCACTATATTATGTTTTTTCCATGGGAATAAACATATGAGTTTGCCAACATAGCGATTGCAAAACTCACTCCAAGACAAAGAAAAATCACATTTATGAACGAAAGACAAAATCAGAAACGTTTTTCTTAGCATAAGGTTTATTACAAGAGTATGTTTGTCGATCATTGGTAAAAATAAAAAAGTAGTTATGCAATGAATAATTAAACCAAAGTAAGAGAATAAATATATCAAGTTATTTGTGATATAATGCACAAGGATCGTCACAATGTTTCGATTGCAAAAAAAATCATTTCATAATCATTATTTGCTACAAGGCTACGTATATGTATGAAAAATATCAAGATGTCATGACAAGTTTTCATAAGATTGAAAAATTATAGTTATTTATTGCAAAAATATTTGCAACTCGAGACAACCATTGCACTCCACCTTGCATAAACTTCAATTGATATTTTGGACAATGCAAAATAGATGTTTTTTATAATTAGGAAAGGTAGTTGCATACCTATACTTATTGTAGTTATGAAAAAAAAAATCCTCATGCGCATAGGCTCATAATACTTAAAAAACAAAAAAAACATGATTAAAAAAAAAAGGTTGATAAAGCATTTTAGCAGAGCTTGAGGGTGAATTGCAATAAAGGATAATGGACTTCATGATGCAAAACGAGTGTGGAAAAAAAAAACAATCTCACAGTGTGGTGGATGATGTGCATTCCTAAGGTTTTCTTAAATCACTGATGAACTTGGGTTTTGAGGTACTACACTACGTGTTAAGCTTTTCCAAACCGCGAGCAGTGCATTTTTTTAATTTTTTTGCTAACATTGTCAGTCATTGTTGTTTGCAACAAAATTTTCAGAGTAGGATACAAACGAATTTATGCAAGGTTGAGGTTGTGTGTTGACGGTTTAAATTGTATAAATAAAATGTGAACTGAGAGAAAAACAAATCTCACTTAGTAACAAATAAGTTCACCCCCCCCCAAAATATACGTTATTACTTAGAAAACACTACGATATTAATATATCATTTCATACAACGCTTACCTTCTCATGTGTTTCAACAGTTACATAAATATTGAATCGTTCGCTGATGTATTATATGTGATATATATATATATATATATGTTTGTGATGATATATATGTATGTGTGTGTGTTTTCAAAGGATAACCACAACAAGTAGTCTAAAAATAATGAGATTATATCTAGGTTGTTTTACCGGACGTCCGGGACCCCCCTGACCGTCCGGGATGTCCGACCGGACGTCTGGTCGGACATCGGATCGGACAAGGGTTGCCCGACCTAGCGCAAAAGAAAAAGAATTTTTTTTTTTGAAAAAAATCATGTGGCTTCTACCTTGCATAAGGTGTATGCCACCAAACTTTTGGCTCATTTGAGCCAGTAGAAAAAAAGATAAAAATCTTCAAAGTTTCTAATCCCCACCTATACCCCTCCTATCCCCACCAAAACCCCTCGTACCCCCCCCCCCCMCCCCAAATAGCACCCTATCACCAAATGCTCAGAAAAATTTTGAATTTTTTTATGGGGGGTCTCTATGGCATGCGCAACACTGTCATTTTTTATTTTTTTTATTTTTTTTAACATCAAAAAGTGGTTGTCCGGGATCCCGGACAACCCCCCTACCGGACGGTTGGGGGAGACGTCCGGCCATCGGACGATTGGTAACCTAGGATTATATGCTATTAACATCTTAAATTTGTTGGAGCATTCGAGACCTACGGGAAAATAAACTTAAAAAATAAATGCAAAAGATTTTCTTCAGACCTTGGATGGTTAAACGAATCGAAGTTTTTGTAATGTATCGTCTCATTATTTTTAGACTGTTTGTTGCATTCACTAACCATTGTAAAATTGTCTTCTTTAAAAACATATGTATATAATACGCATGAGGCGTCAGTGAATACTTCAGTATTTATGTATTGCGAAATGCATGAGAATATCAACATTACACAAAATGACATACGAGTTACCATAGTGTTTTTCAAATAATAAGATGGTACCCCTAGTGTAAAACACTTGCTCACTAATCTTATGAATTATTAGATGTATTATTTCACTGAGCCTACTGCCCAATATTTGGTTGACAAAGGTCATCCAATCATCAAACTTACTTCATGAATCGCTAAAACAACATTGAAATACAGACGCGTCCCAACTACTGTTGTACATTGATGTAGTTTCAAAATGCACATGCAAAAACATCATTGAGCACCAAGTGTGTGTAATGCTTTTTAAGTTTTGCAAATTGGATGCATGGATTTAAAATCACCTTGAGGAGCATAATGTTTACTACCTCCACACGTACGGTAGCGGTACAATATCGCACAAAGACCTTAACAGTTGAGAATAGTGACACCTCTTCAACCATGTTGTAGCGATGAACAATTTGCGCTTTCTCTCACCAACCAACCTATTTGCACAAGTTTTCTCACAAATTTCTTACTCGTAATGCCCAACTCGCGAAACATGCAACGTTGTGCATGCCTCCATCTATTGCTGGTGTTCGTTGTTGATTTCGTTGTCGATGCAGAAATTGAAAAAACCTTTTTTTTTATGTGCAAGCAGAAATTGAGACGACATTCTGTCTCCGTATCATCATTGCTGGTGTTCGTCGACAAAGAGAAGATTCCCTTGCATTTACATCCAGTGACATTGCCGAAACTTACTAGGATGGAGGACACATTTATTTCACAATATGAAACTCTCATTGATTTTTTCAACAATATTGGGCTTAGTAAAGCAATCCATTCTTGTTTTTTTTTCTATTTCTTTTGAAGTCCAGATCGTAGTAGAGGTTGGATGCTAGGCCTTGGGGGATGCCTGTCGTTGTACTGAACAATTGGGGAGATCGGATGGCTTGTAACGGCCCCAAGGACAGTCTCCTCCAAAGGGCATCATTCACGAACTGTTTTTTTGTTATCCTAATCACATCGCAAGGTGAGCCTTACAACGGCGCGACCCTGACCTGTATGACCTGTCTCTAGACCTAGACCTACACCAAATTGCACCTTTCGAGGGTCTCAGATGAGTGTCCCCCCCGAGCGCTAGCATAGGGACACCCGAAATTCTCGAGAACGACCGGGACACAGGAGGGGCCACAAATATGTGGTCATTCCCCACCTGTATCACATCTAGCAGACTCTATGTGTGTCTACCACCCTTCTACTATCAATGCGACGACCCACCCACCCCTGCCTAAGATGAGACCCCTACCCAGAGACCCTTCCCCAGATTCATGCACCAATCGACCCCCTCAATGGGAACACAGACAGGTACCAGCCCGGATGAAGCCCAGCTCGCAAGCATCGTAAGATAGACATGAGACCCGCCCTTGCGAATCAGATAGACCTAACACCCACCCCTTACTAGTACTCAAGGGGGGTGTAGAGAGCGGAGGCAGACCGGAACCAGGATCGTACAATGAAAGTATGGACTCTCCCAGGTGTACCATGAGGCCAGGAAACTACCACAGTACCCAGACACACCCATGACACACCCACAGAGCCGTGCATACGAATGAGGCGATGCACAGACACGCCCACAATCTCTACACAAATTCCTACCTAACCTAACCTAAACCTAAGACCTCTACCCAATCTACCTCCTCCACCCTGCCCCATGGTGAGTACACGAGACATGACCCAGAGATCATCGGACCACACACTACACACTAGACACACCCCACACCCACACCCATGCACACATGCACACTCGTCGGAGCACGCCAAGGCCAACCACGCAAACAGCCCTCCCCCAAGGCCCTGCTACCAGCACACTTCAACCATGCTCAATTGACGAAGAAAACAACGTAATAGTGTTACTTGAGGTTTCAATGTTTCATCGTTTCCTTTTAGAAGCACTTGATCGCACAATGCGTGATCTTTGCGACTCGCCACTCCCTTAGTGGTGGTCAGAAACTTCACGTAGGTATTGACAGTTATCCCTTGTCATTCCACAGCTCAAGAAGTTAATGCATGCCTCCCTGGAGGCCTGGTAGTTACCACTCGAAGCCTTCCCTTTGACGACCACCCCCTCTCCCTAGTCCTCCCCCCCTAAATCTGTGAGACTTACAACGAGAAGCCTTCCCTTTGACGACGGCCCCCTCTTCCTCCTCCTCTTCCCCTGAATCTGCGAGACTTAGAAGGAGCATTGAACCGACTGATGACCGTCCCTCTGGTAGGTTCCCTTCATCCCCCCCGCTTGTCCTTCTTACCCCATAGCAGGGAGAACCGCAAAAGGGACCAGCACCGACACCATCACTCTATTCCCAAGCTAAAATAATAAAACCACCAGAAGGCAATTATACTCCTCCCCTCTATCCTTCGGACTTACATCCTGAAGCATGCCCATTGGCCACCCTCCGCTCACCCTTCACCCTCCTCCCCTGGGTTTGTGTGACATACTCCTTAGTAGGAGGTGCTTTTCGTCTGCCTCCCCTTCTTACGCCTTAGCTGGAAGAACCACAAAAGGCATCAAAGATTGATGTCATCACTTTAGAGTCTAGACAAAGTAACCAAAACACTGCAATGCACTTAAGGGAATAACCGCTGAATTGATAGGTGCACAATCAATTTAACATCCTCGTCCCTACCTTCTTCCCCCGAATACAGCGTACAGTCATTGTATTCGGGGGAAGAAGGTAGGATGCGTTGGTCTTCCAACTGGAAGCATGCCCACTGGCAACCCTCCCCTTGCCTCTCCTCAATCAAAATCAATCGTAGAACGAATGAAAAGTGGTTATGACCCAGAACCAAAAGGCTCTTTTTTTTTTCTTTTTTTTTTAAGACCGAAAGGCTCTACACATACCTCAACAGCAAACGGTGTGTTACATCCATCAGAGTAACTACGGTTCGGCTAAAGAGAGGCAATCTGGGGTGGTACTCTGCTCGGGCCTTGAGAGACTTTCAGAGGGGCAAAATCAAGGCTTCATCATGCATCCCCAAGAGGTAAGGGAGCAGAAGCAAAAAGCAACTGGGCACTTCCTCAAGGAATCGATGAAGTCCCTGAAAGTAGAATTTGACCAATGACACCCTGCAGAGTATGCCCTTACAGTTTTGTTCCTTGTTTTATCAGAAATCATCATGGAAAGTCAACATCTTTGCCTTGCCCCTGAGAGTATGGGTCTTCAATTACATGAACCATTCCTTTCCTTTATTTTTCCCTTTTTTTTTYTTTTTTTTTTTTTCCAGCCTTTTCTTTCATTCCCTCCCCTCCCCCCCCCTTCAATTTTTTTTTTCCTCTGTGGTTCGGAGAAATTTAACTTTTGATTCATACGCGATGTTTTGAGGGATGTAAGCTGAGATTTTCAACATGGATCAGGGAAAATTTCCATGTGGATCAGGGAAAAGTTCCATGTGGACTGGGACTGGGAAAAGCTCCATGTGGACTGGGACGGGGAAAAGTTCCATGTGGACTGGTGTCCGAGGTTGTTGCATCAGTTTGAGGGCTGAAGAGGCGGGTCTAATAGGTCATGTTGCTGTAGAGATCTCAGACAGTCAATCCCCTGGGAATTTCAGGGTAATCAATGCTGTGCCGAGCGCTTTTGTTTGGAGTCTGTTATTGTTTGAGGTTGGACGTTGTATCTTGGGACGCTCAGCCCGGATCCCAGCACCTGCCTGGTCTGTTTTTTTTTTTTTTTTTTTTTTTTTTTTTTTTTTTTTGAAAAAGACGCCCCCTATCACTGCCTGGTCTGTTTTGTTCGAGGAATTGTCCTTTGTTTGTTTTTTGGTTTGCTCGTTTCCCTCTGGTGGTATTTAAACCGTCAGTACCTTGCCCAGCCTTTTTTCTCACCTCCGAGCATGCTGGGAGATGCCCCTGGAGGTTTGGCACAGGTTCGGGGATCCAAAAGAAAAGAAAAGGGAAAAAAAGAGAAACGAGAAAAAGAAGGTCGTGGTGCATAGAAAAGACACCCTGATTCCCGACTCACGGTCATCGCTTGTAGAAAAAGAAGAAWAAAAGGTATTGGCAGGGAAAAAAAAAAAAAAAAAAAAAAAAAAAAAACAATCACGACCCTATTTCCATGTTCTAGCGGAAGATTCATTTCATTTCGGCGAGCACTGGAGTGAGGGCCCCTGATAGGTCTGCCGAAAGTGACGGCTGCTGCCAACCTACCGTCTTCACCCGAATAGAACGCCCGGTCATTATAGCTGTATTTGACGGAACTTTCGGTCCAGATGCACCGATAATGACCGGACTTTCTATTCGGGTGAAGACGGTAGTCTGACAAACTCATGTCATGGACCTCACTAGAGTCACTACACAGACGACAACATGTTAGAAAACAAAAAATTAAGGCGGTGTATCTTTCCCTGTTCAAGGGGAAGATTCATTCTCATTTTGCACAATCGGCGAGTACTGCACCGAGGTCAGGCCCCCTGACAGGTGCACTGAAAGTGACGGCTGTGAGCCCGTTGCCAACGTAGGTCACTTCAGAACTTGGGGCCTCGTTGCACTACTCACCAAATATGGAAAGTGACGATGATTCTTCCGCTGGAACATGAAAAGATACACTGCCATTTTATATTTTTTGTCTTTTGCGCATATGGTGAGTGTTGGGGCGAGGCCCTCATTCTTTTTTCCCTTTTTTTGTGTGTGTGTTTTCTAAATGGAATACTTCAATACTCGCTGTTTCCGCTTGTAGGCTCCCTTCCCAGCAGCTCGGCAGTCCTTTTTTTTCTGTTTTTCCCTTCTGAGGCAGTCATAGCTCTTTTTTCGGCCTCGTCTCCCACAGGCTCGGGCACCGGCCGCGACTGGCTCAAAGGTACTGGCGGTTTAAACCACCAGCACGGTTATCGCATCTCGGACGCTGGGCCCGGTTCCTAGCATGTGCTGCTCCCCACAAATGGATCGGAGCCCTTTGTTAAAAAATACAAAAAAAATAGAAAAGAAAAAAGGTTTCCCGGCCATTTTTCGAAGAATCGGCTGTCCACAAAATGCGTTCTTCGGGGGTCGGCTTACTGGGACAAAATAGCTGGCTGCGCCAGCCAAGAGAAGGCCCATGCCCATTCGTTTTTGTTTCGGCGCGCAGGGCGTTTCTGGGCTCGGTCTAGACCCCAGAATTACACACCACTGTTGTGGGCAGCTACAATCTAGTGGTGAGTGGGGAAGCTGCACCTGCTGGAAACAACCAGGTCAAGTGTTCATTGCCGCTTGCGGCGCTTGGGACCTGCACCATGGCAGTACCACAGTTCCACATCGTTCTGGCCATCGCTAATCAAGATTCTAACAAGGAATCATTTGATTCCGGTGCCAAATCCAGAGAGCCCC
>BFEA01000934.1:221917-237724 GCA_003427395.1 Chara braunii | reverse complement strand
CACACACACACACACACACACACACACACACACACACACACATACACACACACACACACACTCACACACAATCAATCAATCAATCAATCAATCGAACCTTTTTTTTCAAGTTTTTTGTTTATTTATTTTCAAATTTTGCATCTTTATTTTTCTAAAACACATCATACCCCTGCAAAAAACAGAAATTCATTTCTAAAACATACAGGTGAACTCAGGGACCATATATCTGATGATAAAAAATGACAAAAAAAAATTCCAGCTTTTCTTTATATATATATTTTTAATTTTCCTTCAATCGAATTTAGTTTTTGATTTTTTAAAAATCCTAAACAAAGTCGGATTTCAAAAAAAAAAAAAAGGGGTTGTAGGGCTTAAAATTCCCTACAACCCCATATATCGTCAAATAGAACTGCCCGGTAAACCGTAGGCAGAGAGGGAGAAGAGGACAACAAACGAGGGGCTGTGACAAACTGTTTCGTCGGAGTTTCACCGACTCATCAGGAGGTTTGCCTATTATTTAATTCAGGAAAAATCTGATAAAATCGGGTCCGCGGCGCGGACCCGGTAGGCCGCGGAGGCGGCCGTGAATACGTCCGCCCTCCGAGCTCGGCCCCGCGGATGCGTCCGCGGGTGTTTCATAGATGTGCCGTTTTGCTCCGTGTTGGATGTGTGGACTGCCTCGTCTGCGCTCCGCCGCTGCCTTGCTTCTTGTCCCGCTGGCTTTGCATTTGGTTTTCTGCAAATTGCTGTGTTTGCTGCGTGGTTTGGCCATGTTGTTGGTGTTGCCTTGCGCTTCGCTGCCCTGCTGTCTTGCCGCTCATCCGCTGGCCATGCCTTCCGTGTTTGCCGCTTGTGTGCCTTGTAGGTTGGTTGCCTTGTTGCTGGTACCTTGTGCTTCGCTGCACGGTTGCTGAGCGGCTGGTCCGCTCACCCTGTCGTCCCTTGCAGTGCGGTTGCCTTGCTTGTGTTGCCTTGTGCTTTACTACACGGTTGCCACGCTGCATGTCCTGCGTGCCATGCCGTTCCTTGCAGTCATTTTTTGGCGTTGTGTGGCCGTGTTGCCTCTACTGTGTTGCCTGGTGCTCCGCAGGCTGCTGCCATGTTCCGCTCGGGGACAGTCTGCCTTCAACATGGGTCAAAGGGTTCATGACTCGAACCATCCAATACGGAGATTCCGCAGATTGTCGAGCGTTCAGCCTCCTGATGAGTCGGTGCAACTCTGACGAAACAATCTATCATCAGTTTTATTTTTTTCGCTGTGTCTTTTTTGCTGCTTGTTCTTTTGTCTGCCTTGCTTGACTTCCTTTCTGTGACTACTTTACGTAATGAATTGCTGCTCATAAACCCTTCTGGCTCTTTTCACCCCAATTATGGGTGCTTTGATTTCACCCGGTGTATGGATTGCTCTGTGCAAAGGTGTTGCGGCCTTTCTTCTTAGGCAATCGTGTATGCATACCCTGTTACTCTGCTTGCCGCGTTCGCAGGGTTCTGTTTATTTCAGTACACACAATGCGCGTGTGTTGGGAGAGAGAGAGAAAAAGAGAGGGACCAGGTCCCATCCACAAAGCGGAATGGATTAGGCGTCTGCGTCTGGATGTGTTTCACGGAGAGATGCAGAAATCAGGATTTTCTGCTCTCCACCAAAACGTCCATATTCTGGCTCCACACCTAATCCTTCCCCCCACCCACCCTCTCTCTCTCTCTCTCTCTCTCTCTCTCTCTCTCTCTCTCTCTCTCTCTCTCTCTTTCTCTCTCTCTTTCTTTTTCTTTTTTTTTTTTTTTTTTTTTTTTTTTTTTTTTTTTTTTTTTTTTTTTTTGAAAAAGACGCCCCCTATCACTGCCTGGTCTGTTTTGTTCGAGGAATTGTCCTTTGTTTGTTTTTTGGTTTGCTCGTTTCCCTCTGGTGGTATTTAAACCGTCAGTACCTTGCCCAGCCTTTTTTCTCACCTCCGAGCATGCTGGGAGATGCCCCTGGAGGTTTGGCACAGGTTCGGGGATCCAAAAGAAAAGAAAAGGGAAAAAAAGAGAAACGAGAAAAAGAAGGTCGTGGTGCATAGAAAAGACACCCTGATTCCCGACTCACGGTCATCGCTTGTAGAAAAAGAAGAATAAAAGGTATTGGCAGGGAAAAAATTAAAAAAAAAAAAAAAAAAAAAAAAATCACGACCACTCGTGCCCATACATACTCCTGGACGTGTGTCAACACTTTGACACTCACAAGTCACAACGAAGGCCATGCACACATACCAACATGCCATTCATCATAAAAGAACAGCAATGTCGCGGGCAGTTTTTTTTTTTTTTTAACGAAATTGAAACCGAATAAAATTGGCCCGATTCATGTCGAAATTTTGACGAAATTGAGAGTCCGACGTTCTTAAAACGCTCCTACCCCCTGGACTCCATCTAAGTCCAGGGACATCTAGGGGGTTCTGGCATTCTTAAAACCTGGACCCCCTGGACTCCGGCGAAGACCAGGTACATCCAGGGGTCCGGGATTTTAAGAACGTTGGACCCTCAAAAGCTACAAATGCTGACCTTAATCGGGCCAATTGAGTCGGTTTCTTTTTTTTTTTTTTTTTTTTTTTTAACAGGTCCTNCTCTCTCTCTCTCTCTTCTCTTCTCTGTACCGGAAAGTGCAGGGAGGTGCATTTCAAATTCAACATGCCATCTCGGCATGGATACTGCCAGAATTTTCCCAGCCCTGTTTCTGCGAATGAGCATAATTTCGTGGTGGTCCACCGAGGATTTGCGGGACCGGGTATGTGAACAAGTTGGACAGGGGAGAAGGTGGGTACATTAAGTTGAACAGGATCTGGGTACAGATGCGAGTAGGGTGCTGGGACTGGGTATAGCCGGTATTCCCATTTTTTTTTTTTTTTTTTTTTTTTTTTGAACGATTTCTCGATTTATGCATGTCATCCTTGCACAGGGGCCATGCTAATCTTCTCTGTACCATTCCAATTTTAACGGATGTCCCGAAAGACCGGTATTCCCATCTTTAAATGGGGTACAGATGCAATTGTCCCTTCCTTTTTTTTTTCCCCCGAGATGGAATTCTTGAGTAGCTGGAAGGTGGAAAGAGTACTGTGTTGCACACTGCAAAAGGCTTTACACAATTTTGAATTTCCCAAAATCTGCATCGACAGAAGATGTTTCTCATTAGTATAGGTAACAACGATTCCTTTTTCGTTTTACATGGAAAAGGGGGAGCAGCGACTCCTCACCGCTTCTTGCCAGTGTGTCCATTTTTCCTGTTCAGATCGCGAGGTCCGACTCAAAAATAAATGAAACACATAAGGACAAGAAGGTGAATGGCTGGCACCAACAGGCATAGCTCAGTTGGGACACCCATGAACTCTTGAAATAGAGACCCAAGTCCGAATCCGACTTCGAATCCCGACTTCGAATCCCGACTTCGAATCCCGACTTCGAATCCCGACTTCGAATCCAAATGCAATCGGATGACGAAGAGAAAAAAAGATGGGGAATGGCTCTGAATTCCCGAACCGAAGTGGCACCTGCCGGTTTGTACCGTGCGCTCTCAGAAACTAAAAGAAGTAGAATGAAAAACGACCAACGTGTGCTAATTTTCAGCATGACGAATGAAAAGTAGATCACAGGAATCCGGCCGATTTTCAGCCCAGGGTCATAAGGAAAGTACTTCCAGTCCGCTGCCATCCTCCTCCTCCCTCTCCTCCGCCAACAGAACCCATGTGTCACTGGCTTCTACTACACTCACAGTCTCGCTCTGACTTCTTGCACCCCCCTCTCCCCCGTCCGCCTGTCCCAACGAACCTGGCTGATCTTCGTTCCACATACGACCCAGAAACTCCTCCTTTTCCTGGGCTGGCATCTGTGGGAACGTAACACCGCCGTGGTCCTGAAGGAGGAGCATCGCATCCTGTCGTTGCTCCTCGTCCTTGCATGCACGGAGAAGCGATCGCTTTGCGCCCTCTTCAGGTCTGAAACCCCTTGCTACCATCTCCTCAAACACTCCGGCCGCTGCCTCGTATTCTTGGCAGTCACCGTACATTGCAAGAACAACATTGTACGTCGCAGCATCCGCCGGAAATCCCGCAGCTTCCATCAACTTCAACGAGGACAGAGCCTTTCTCACGTCTCCAGCCTTAGCATACCCGCCGATCAGCGTCGTCCAGAGCATGGCGTCCGGTTCCAGCCCCATGGATTTCACGTTCTCGACAAACGCCTCCGCCTTCTTTATTTCCCCGCATTTCATGTACCCTTTGATGAGCGTTGAGACCACGACAAGATTGGGATGACAGCCACTCGCTTTCATCTTGCGATAGACCTCCTCCGCCTGCTCCCACTCCCCAGCTTGGCAGCACGCATTGATCAGCGCCCCCCACGTGCGGACCGTCGGTCTTAATTTCAGCTGCAGCAATTCGTTGAAAACCCCCGAGGCTTCTTCGACCCGGCCTGACTTGCCGTATGCAGACAGCAGCCCCGTCATCGTGACGGTGTTCGGAGAAAATCCAGCCTGCTGCATCTCTCGCAACACCTCCTCCGCCTTGACGTGATCTCCCTCCTTAGCGTACATGTTGATCAGTGTGTCATACGTAACTTTGTCCGGCATTACCTTCCGGCGTTGCATGTCTCTGAACAAGAAAAGTGCGCTTTCCTTCATTCCCGTTTTCGTGTAAACATCGATCATTGTGTTGAAAAACTGTGCGTCCACCGGCTGTTTGGCATGTTGCGCCCAAGCAGTTGGCCTCTCACCTTCTTTGTGCTGCTGCTTTGACAGCTCCTCGTCCGTCAGACGATCGGCATTCGCGTCAGTCTGGTCTCCATCCGCCTGCACTTCGTCATCCCCAAGTGCCTCCCTAAAGACTCTTTCAGCATTCGCCGTATCTCCGACGCGGCCATAGCCTTGAATCAACGTCTGGTACGTCATTGCCGTTGGCCAGAGCCCCTCCGCTTCCATAGACCGGAGCACGTCCTCCCCCTTTGTCGCCTGCCCGCTTCTACCGTACGCATCTATTAGTGCCGTATAAGTCCCTACCGTAGGAGACAACCCACGTGCGTTCATTTTCTTCAATGCTGCCTCTGCTTCTTTCCATTTTCCGAGCTTAGCGTATGCAGATATCAACGTGTTGAAGTCCTGCTGGATGATCTCCCACTGTTTACTATGAGCCAGCATCCACTCACAGATCTGCCATAACCAAGGGGAGAGGAGACAAACAATAAGTGTATCAGCAAATAAAAGATGAAGGCAGGGTCAGATTGGGAAAACAAAAAGCTGAAGAGAGGGTCAGATTGGGAAAACAAAAAGGTGAAGGGACACCCATGAACTGTTCAAAATACAGACCTGTGTTCGAATCCAGATGATGATGGAACTTGATTGATGAGTAAACGTCGTAAAACCAACTATTTCTGAATTACCTGGAGCCGGTCAGCTTAATGATGATATCTCGAGGCCGTCGCCCTTTTAATAAAAAAAAAAAAAAANAAAATACAAACCCGTGTTCAAACCCGTGTTCAAACCCGTGTTCAAATCCAGAAGATGGAAGTTGATGAGTAAAAGTTGTAAAACGAACTATTTGTGAATTACCTGGGGCCGGTCAGCTTAATGATGATATCTCGAGGCCGTCGCCCTTTTAAAAAAAAAAAAAAAAAAAAAAAAAAAGCTGAAGGGAGTACGAGTGGGAACACCTCCTGGGCCCCGAGGGGGTTGATCGGGTAGGCACGTGGTATGCCTCCCCATCTGTAGGGGAAGGAGGGGAGCTCTGGGAGGTGTGGGCCCTGACACATTGCGGATTTAGGGAAGTTCGAAGGTGGTTAGTGAGTGAACAGACGGCAACGGTGGTACCAGCAGGGCAGGAGGTCATCAGGCAATGGAATGGAATAATCCTCCTCAGGTGAGGGCGATTCAACATCTCAATTGGAGAGGGAATGTGGTGCTCACGGAATGGGTGGGCAAAGCGCCTCTGAGGGATTGGCGATAGACCCGAGAGCCTGGAGGTGGAGAGGGGGAGCAGGGTCGGGGCCTCGGGGCTTAGCCCTCGCTAACATTATGGTGAGGGACTCTTATAGATTGGCAGAAGGCCCGAAGAGGAGTCTAGCGGAGGTGGCGGTCGCCAGATGGAGTACGGTGGTCCTAATGAGTGATCTTCAGGGGAAGGAGGGTGACTTTCTGAAGCTGCGGAACGTTCTTCTTATTCTACCAGACCTTAAACATGCGAGTCTACTGTGGATGCTCTCGCTGTTGGTCACTCCATCTGCGGTTTGGTTGTGCAGCACAGGGATGGAGGTATCCCTGTAGTGCTCCAGAAGCTCCTGGCCTTTCGGATCCACTAAACATATGTGGTGGGATTGTCCGACATCCAGGAGAATATGGAGGTGGTGGGAGGACCATTGGGAAAGGATGGGAGGGGAGGGGATTGTTTGGGATGAGAAGTGGGTTCTCCTCAGCTTCGAGGGGGATGAGCATTCTGGGAAGAAAGGGTGGCCATATGTGGCTGATGTGACCAGGGCAGTTATCTGCTCGGTCATTTGGGTCGACAGAAACTGCTCCAGGTTCGAAGGACGCCCATTTGCAGATGAAGAAACCAAGGCCAGCATTAAGAAAGGGTTGAGGACAGCGATATGGGATGACTGGCGCAGGAAAGCCAAGTGTGGCAGGGGCCCAAGGAGATAACTTTGGTGGTTTTTGAGAACGTGGGCAAAAGCGAACCAACTGGCGGGCGTTCATACCTCCAGAGGATTGGTGATCTCGAAGTGGCTGAGCACGTAGAGTACTGAGTTAGGAATAGGTAGGAAGAGTGGGGGAAAGAGGCTCTCAGAGTAGGGGGCCAGGGTATCTCGGTCGGTAAGGGTGAGGGTAGAGAGTGCTAAAGTTTCCACCTGGACACTCGGTTGTTAGGGACGCGGTGGTCCAGTAGGAGAGTGTCAGTGAGAAGAGGAACAGAAGGTTCCACCAGGTCAGGTAGACCTGGTCGTCGTGTTAGACGTCTACAAAATGATCTGTGGTTGAATCACATCTTAAAGAGTAGACATCAGCAGCACTAACACTGGCGGAGGTGTTTTTTTTTAAAAAAAAAAGAAAAAAAAAGGGTAGTTTCTTTCGAGAAGTAGTACTGGTAAAAGGACATTGGTCTGGTTTTGGTTTAGGGTTTCATGAGATGGATTCTCTGAGAATTGGTCTTCGGTTCGGCCGGGGGCGTAAGCTAAATTGGCTGATGCTGACAGGATAACTCCGGGTTGAATTGTGAGGTCCCCGGCCTCGATCCTTCGAATGTTTTGTATACAATGAATTGTTTCCTTAAAAAAAAAAAAAAAGATAGGGAAACAATGGGACTCAATTGATGGTGGGCAAAGCGCAAATAACCGAAAAGCATGCAGCGGTGGATGGAACACTCGGGATCGGAAGCCCCCCTGTTCATTCATGCAGCCCGAATTTGCGCCAAAAGATACTGGGCACCTCACCCGGTCAGAGCAGGATGTCAATGAAACAAGACTTTTACGCACCTCCGCGTGAGCAAACAGGTCCCTGGCCGCTAAACTCGATCGATCAACAGCTAGAATATGGGGCCAAAACTTCCCAAAAGGGAAAAAGAAAGTCAGGCCCACCAGTGCCCCCACAGCCTTTTTTACTTTATCCCTCTTTTAAGATATAGCCCAGCGCTTGGTGGCCTTCTTGCTGGGAGTCCCCCCCTGGCCTAACCCAGCCAGCTTGCTGCTCCTGGACAGGGTGGCCACCCACCCACTCTGGCCAGTATAGCATCACAGAGAGAGTTCCCCCAAGCACAATTTTTCCGCCCCTTCAGGTCGAATGGGCCATTGGTTCTTCCCCTTCGGAACATCCTTTCAAATTGGGACGACGCAGGCATGGCCCCTGCACAAGGATGACATGGATAAATTGAGAAATGTTCCAAATTAAAATTAAAAAAAAGGGTTCTTCGGGACATCTGCTAAAATTGGGAAGGTACAGAGAAAGAAGTTCAGCATGCCCCCTGCGCAAGGATGAAAAAAAAAAAAAAGAAGGGTTGAGATTGGATCATTGGAACGATACAGAGAAAGAGAAGATTAGCATGGCCCCTGCACAAGGATGGAAAAAAAAAAAGAAGGGTTTGAAATTGGAACGATACAGAGAAAGAGAAGATTAGCATGGCCCCTGCGCAAGGATGACATGCATTAACCAAGAAATGGTCCAAATGGCAAATTTAAAAAAAAAAAAAAAGGTGTCCTTCCCGACATCCGTTCAAATTGGAACGATACAGAGAAGACTAGCATGGCCCCTGCACAAAAATGACACGCATCGATGGAGGGAAAAAAGAAAAAAAAAAAGGGGGCCACTGGTTGGTTACCTTCCTGCCTTGCGGCTGAATGGTACGCACAATCATACAACTATTGCTCAAATCCCTATCTCTATTTATTTTCAGAACCTATCCACCAATCATCAGAAGGATATGGGAGCCTACCTACCTGCCTGGCTTCTGGCTTAGTGGAAAACACATATAACTGCTGCTGAACAGATTGCCAGTTCAAATCCTGATGCAATCAGACTGATACAAGAATATTAGGGGCCAGCTATCGTCTTCACCCGAATAGAACGCCCGGTCATTATCGCTGCATCTGGACTGAAAGTTGGGCCAAATGCAGCTATAATGACCGGGCGTTCTATTCGGGTGAAGACGGTAGCACTGACTATAAGAAACAAGAAGGGGGGGGGAGGGGGAGGAAGGGGATAAATAAAAACAAACAATTTAGCTTCAGAGGGAAGGGCTCTGTAACCAACAGATAGCAGCTTGCCACCCATGCGAAGACGGTAGCACTGACTATAAGAAACAAGGGGGGAGGGAGGGGGGGGGCGGGATGAAAAAAAATCAACCTCTGGAAATGTCAAACAATTCAGCTTCAGAGGGAAGGGCTCTGTAACCAACAGATAGCAGCTTGCCACCCATGCAGATAATAAAAGATTCTTTGAAAAGGGGGAGCGGAGCGGGGCGGGGCGGGGGGGGGGGGGGGGGGGGGGGGGGGGGGGGGGGGGGGGGGGGGGGGGGGGGGGGGGGGGGGGGGGGGGGGGGGGGAGAGGGGAGAGATTCCAAGGACTGTTTGACAAAGTGCCTGGACTGTTTGCTACTCTGGGGTTAGACTTCACAGAGAAATAGAAGTCACAAGCTGTGCAGAGTGTAGCCCCTCTTCACACTGTTTTCTTTTTTCTTTTTTTTCTTAAATAAAAATAAAAATAAAATGGACCCTTTCTCTATATATGTGGGTCACCATTGCGCAGGGCCCATGGTAATCTTCTCTGTATCGTTCCAAATTTAATGGATGTGCCGAAGGACTTCACTATGTTTTCCAGCTTGCCACCAGAAGACTTTCGAGGGGTGGAGGCTTGCGAAAGCGTAAGACTTGGCAGAAGCGCACCTTACGATAGTGAGTGTTTCATGGGGTTCGACACGGTTGAGTCGGAGGAGGGCGACTTGTCCGAAGAGGACGTAGACCTGGGATGCCCCAACCCCTGGGCTGAACTGGATGGTGAGTGCTCTGCCAAGCGTCTCGGTAGAAACATGGAGATGAACACACAGCGTAATGCGTTCGAGAAAAATGCACACAAGTTCTCAAAGGAGTTCCTACACTCAACCATGTTGAAAGAATGTCAGCAAAATGGCTCCGTAACTTCGGGAGGAGGAGTGCTTTTTTTCGTTTCCTTTTTTTTTCTTTTCTTTTTTTTTTGTGCTAAATGGGCAGGGGGCCTGGGTATTATCGATGCCACGACACAAGCCCAGGCCCTCCGCCTTAAATGGCTAAAGACGCTGATTTTCTCTTTGGACAGCCCTTGGCGGGCTCTGGCCCTGGAGCACATCGTTCGTTTGGCTCCACCAGCTCCACCAGAGGCTAGCCCACTCACATGGATAGAGGATCGCTACTGGTCAATCCCGCAGAAGATCCACGGCCAAGCTGCAGACCAATTCTGGCCAACCTTATTGAAAAGTTGGCGCAGGCTCCCCCTCCCCAAGAAACAGGCACCGGAGCGATGGGAGTTACACCCCGTCATGGGCAGATCATGAATAGCTCAACACCTCCATGGAAGGGATGGGTGAAGAATGGGATACTGCGCATCGGGCATCTATGGGACCAAGGGAAGCAGGATTGGAAAACAGCGACCCAACTGCAAGGTACCCTCCGGTACTGTCATCACACGGAGAGACATCTGGAAATGATTATCGAAGCAATCCGACTGGCCTGGTACAGGATTCTCAAACATGGCCCCACCCTAGAGGAAGGGGACTGGGTGGCCCTCTCGGGGGACACGACACGGATAGGCCAGATCCACATGGTATGGAGATCGGATGTTTTAGTGGAATACTACACAATCGGGCCAAGGGGGAGGCTTCATGGCTCTCGGAATTCCTTTGAGTGGCGGGAGAAAGAAGAGGTCTTCCGAGCGAGTGTTGGGGGAAGGACAGGATTCCATGGTCTTCCTCCCCCACACACCGATAAGCGAGCTGGCTATTGACCCCAACGAGTGGCAATGGCAGATGGCCTGGAGGGCAACAACGGCGACCGGTAAAAAAGTCCACCTTTTTTTTTTTTTTTTTTTTTTCCCACCTAAGGTCCTAAACACACTATCGGTCAAATCTATGTATAGGATGCTTAGACCCAAAAGAGTTTTAAGGGACTTCATAACGATAGATGGGCTAAACACCTGAACGTGGATCACACCCTCCTCACACCCATTAAATGGTTTAATGAAAGTAAAGTCAGGCCGGCAAAAGTTGCATCTTTGCAATGGCAGATTGCCCATCGCTGTTTGCCGACAAATGCCTGGCTGATTGACCACACTCATCTGGAACAAAAAGGGATAGCACTCCCATGGTGCCACCGATGCCTAGCCGCCTTCCCAGCACAAAAAAGGCATGAAACTATTGAACACATTTTCATGCAGTGCCCAGTGCCTTTGTTGACATGGCGGTGGTGGGACCGCATCTGGAGAAAAACGATACCAGATACCCCCTGGCCATGGCCTTGGCAAGCCATACTGGCAGGACACTGCCCGGCAATGGAGAGGGCCCCTGCCTTTGTGAGTAACCTGTATGGCCTGGGTAGACTCTGTCCTATGGGAGCTGTGGTGGCAGCACTGCCTTCTGGTTTTGGAGGGGGTAAAGATTGAGGGCCCTGAATTGACAGGGCGGATAAAGGAGCTAGTGCAGATGGAGCTGATGCGTAGATGGGGTGATCTTAAACCACAGTTAGATATTTTTCAGACAGACCGAGACATTAAGAGGGCGATTACGGAGTTCTGCATGGAGTGGCTGGGTGGGCAACGGGGGGAATGGATGGCCCGAATCGAGTGGTCAGGGGATCAGGTCGCGGCGTCGAATCAAGGAATTCCAAGAGATTACAGACTTCTTTTCAATGATTGGACCCACTTTGACCCGGCCTTCCCAATCAGACCCCCATCTGATTTCCCGGACCTGTTCCCTCCCCACCCCCTTTCTCTGGCTGAAGTAGTTGTTTAACCAGGCTGCAAATCAAGACAAGCAGGCGGCAAGCCTCCCTGGTGCCCCCCGGGTGAGGCTGGTCAAATGCTCTCAATTTATCAAGCTGCTCCCGAGCTCGACACCACCTGATCAGTCAATCCCCTGGAAATCAGGGTAATCAATGCTGGCAGGATGTCTACTGTGTACAAGAAAAGTTCACCTGTTCAGTCAATCCCCTGGAAATCAGGGTAATCAAAGGGAGGGGGCTAGCTTGCGTGATGGAAATAAGGTATAGCAGCAGCGGAGATGGTGGCTCTGCTGCAGTAAGTATTGTCAGAGTGCGGTCAAAGGGATTGATGGGGGTTTCTGAGTTGTTTCCTGAATTTTGTCTATGACTTTGTTATCTGTAAATCATTCATATGGAACGCTGGGCCCGGTTTGATGGGGGAGCAGCACGTGCTTCTCCCCACAAATAGATTGGAGCTTTGTTAAAAAATAATAATAATAATAAATAAATAAATCTTTGCAAAAACAGACAAAAGTGATTTGACAAAGGTGAACATGTCCCTCACTCACTGAATTTTTTGCATCATGAACGAGTGCCCTTTCCATGTCATGATTGAGTTGGGTTGGCTGCGTGCAGACACACACACACACACACACACAGAGCATACTGGAAGGAGCCCAGATTCATCATAGAAGATTCTGAGGGTCCACTATGGAGCCCAGATTTGTCGTAGAAGATTCTGATCTGAGGGTCAGGTCCACGACGTCCGTGACTTTTATGCCACCAGTATCTTTACCGGCTATTTTTCAGAGATGCGGCTGGTTAACGGTGCCCAACTTTTGGGGCCCAGCCACCGCCCTTGATAAATTACATCGGTGGCCGGTGTTAGGTCCGCAACGTCCGTGACTTTCAAGACACCACTCACTACCTTTCCCTGCTATTTTTCAGAGATGCGGCTGCTTACCAGCCCCAACTGCCACCGAGGCCACCGCCCTTGAATAACACTATTCAGGTGCCCATTTCTCAGCGGCTTGGAAAGTACTACCCAAGCCGCTGCGAAATGGGCACCCGAATAGTACTTTTAGGACTTTGGCAAATCTGTGTGACCGGGCCTCTACCCTTTTGGGGGGGGAATTGGGGATTATAGGTCCCAGTGTGAGTATGCCCTCAGGGCAGGCTCACACTGGGGTACCAAATCCGCATAATCCCCCAAATCCCAAAGAAAATAGTGTAGAGGAATAGTCACACCAGGATCTCATTTCCCCAAACTACTTATTCGTGACCCCATTCGTCAGTGGCCTGAGGGGCTGCGGGGTTGGAAATATTTGGTAACCTCGAGAGGTTACCGCAAATTCCCTTTCTTGTTTGGAATTTTGAAGATGAAGATATTGCCAGGAAATGCGATCTCGCAGCGTGACTGGAGCAGTCGAAGAGGACCCAAAATCCAGGGGGTCGCACCCTTGTCTGTTGCAAAATGGGGAAGCAGTGTGACCGGTCCAGCCACTATTTTCCCCCCCTAAATTGGGCATCCCATTTTTTAAAGAAATAATTGGGTACACAGTGTGAGCATGCTCTCACGCTACGTTAGGCACTCAAAATTGCACAATCGCAAAATCAGCGGCCAGATCCAGGCCTCCTAATCCTCTATCTGGCCACTCATTTTGCTTTTCTGTGATTTTTTTAATTTTATTTTTTTCCCCAAAACCTTCCGTATGTTCTGGGCACTCAGGCCCAGTACACACCGGGGCTATGAGTGTATTACCCGAGCCGGAAAACGGGTCCGGCGTCCCTCACATAAAAGCAGAGTTCGGAATGTGATCCAGACAGGCGACACGATCTACCACATATGTATGATTACCGACGTCAACCTAAAGTCACCTCGGAGCCTGGCTCACAAAAACCCCAATCCATGGGGTCCCCAAGCGACCCACCCTCTAAAATGGAGACTCCACACAATTCTCTGTGTCAAATATACAAGACACAACATATGTACAATGTCATGACCAAACACAGTTATGTACAGAAACACGAACCAAAGAACCAAGACCTAAAAGACTTGTAATAACAGTGCAACAACAACCCCAGCAACAAACACATCCCAGTCAAAGAAAGAATGAAGAAAATCTGAGTTCCGGTCGACAGCCAGAGGGCTGGCAAATGGTGACCAATCTGGAGAAAGAGGCCCAGCACGCAGAGAAGCGCCTAAGAGATTTAGCCGAAAAGCCTTTGCGGTGAGCCTTCAACGTCCAATCTGTAAGAATAGCTTGCTTAATCCCAAATTTGACTTCAGCTCTCACCTTAAGCGGAGTAAGTCGTTCAGCACGTCTGACGGCTGAATTGCGAAGAGTCCACAACGTCCACAATATCGCCCCCCCTAAGTATTTCCTCAGCGCGACGCAGAGGGGATGAAGGCCGGATTCCAGGAGCCGCGGAACCACGAAGGATAAAATCATCCGTCCAGTGCTCAGCTCGGAAGGGAATCGAAGCAGCAGTTCTCCACCATTGCCAAAATTGTTGCGACAGATCACAATGCAAACAGAAATGGAGGACAGAAATGGTGTAGGTCCTCTACTCTGGTCCCTGGGCAACAACCTATAGCGAGACCCTATGTTCTCCACGTGCAACAGGTTGTAGAAAAAATGCAGCGTTTGATGACAATTCTATTGCTGATCAATAATCCTTTAACCACTGCTAATTTGTTTTATAATAATCTAATCATAGATAATTTGACCTATTTTTGTCAAATCTTTCTATTGTTTGGTACTGCCAGCACCATTTTGATGTGTTTCTATTATTTCAAACAAGAAACTTTGAATGCTTTTGAATCTATGGTGTTAACTCTACTCTGCGGACAGAAGTGGAGCGAGACCCTACCTTCTCCGCATGCAACAGGTTGTAGAAAAAATTCACCGTCATGCCCTCTGGCCTCACTTCTGTACCGACCATCTTCCAAATCTGAGTGGACTAGAAATTCATCGTTATGCCCTTTTTGGCCTCCCTAAGTGCCAATCAATTCAATCATCTTCCAAAATCTGGGTGGATGGAGTCTTAAGACGACACTTTACCAAGCTTGTCCTTATGTACCTCGATGAGATACTGATTTTCAGGAAATCCATGGAGGAACATGAACATCATTAGCAAGAACATTATTAGCACGTCTTGCGCAAGGAGGGGATCTATACAGAGAAATTTGAGTTTGGGAAAGACACTGTCATTTGCCTTGGCCATCGGGTTGTTGTTGTAGGCCTAGCGCCGGAGGCAGCAAAGGTTGAGCGCAAAGCCCCTACCATCGCAGGCAGCGAAGGCTGAGTCAGACGACACGGTCTGGCACAGTCATGCTTTTTCTTTGGAGTTGTGTACACACACACATTCACACCCACCCACCCACACCCACACCCACACCCACACCCCCACACCCACACCCCCACACCCACACCCACACCCACACACCTACTGATGAGTCAGTGAACGTCCGACGTAACAGTCTGGCACAGTCATGCTTTTTCTGTCGAGTTGTGTACACACACACACACACACACACACACACACACACACACACACACACAGAGGCACACCTACTGATGAGTCTGTGAACGCCCAACGTAACAGTCTGTGGCACAATCGTGCTTTTTCTGTGGAGTTGTGTATAACGAACATGACAACACACAACACGGCCCTGCTAAGCTCTCCGTTCAGGCCGATCGAAGCGGCTATGGTCGGGACCGTACAAGCGCTCATGCCAGTGGGTGTCCATGGCTGAGTGGGTGTGTAGAGTGGGTTTTATAACTGTCAGTGTCAGATTAGTTTCTCAGACTTACTGCCATTCTTGTCAGGGGTTTGGACCCACAGACAGTCTGCTAGGATTGCAAGGTTGGTGTCAGTAAAGTCGACCGCTTTTCTCTCTCAATCTCAAGAGTGAGCATCGCTAACTCTGGGCGACGTGGTGAGCCCTTCCTTATCCATCAGCCAAGTGCATGCTGGCCAGACTGCCCATCGGGGTTCAACCTCCTCATGAGTCGGTGAGGGAAAGTCCGACGAAACGGTTTTGCACACATGCTCTTTCTTTTTTTCCTTTCAATCTTTAAAAGATATATCCAAGCTGACAATCATCCCCTCTTCCCCCGAACACAACGCAGCCTCATCCTGACTGTATACAAGCAATTTTTTTCTGGTTCTCTACGGTCCCCATGAAGCTGCGTTGTATTCGGGGAGGGCATACAACTAATTGTAGTGGTCATGCTTTTTTTTGTTGGAGTTGTATGCAGCGAACATGACCACAGACATACACACACACACACACACACACACACACACACACACACACACAACAAAAAAAAAAAAAAAAAAAAAAAA
>BFEA01000934.1:190424-202168 GCA_003427395.1 Chara braunii | reverse complement strand
CCCCCCCTACAAAAAACACCCCCACCCCCCTATTCTTTTTTTCCGCGCACCCCCCCCTACGGCATCCCCTGCACTTGCACAACCCCCTCAAGCGCTTTGAGCGCGGGGGGGGGGGATAAAGCGTGCGCTCGTGCTTAAGCGCGATCATACGGTTTCATAGGCGGAGACTTATACATCTATTGGTGGGGAGGATCACCTGCTGGAAACTGGGTCCAGCGTCCCACACAGAATAAAATCATGGAGATCACATGCAGACATGTGTAAAGGCATACTCACAGCAGGACTTCTTTACTTAATGCCATCAGATACTTCCTCATCAGACGCATTTCACAGCGGTTATAAATGTGGTCAGATACATATACCATTAAGATAGGTGCCTCCTTTCTTTCACAAAAAAAAACAAAAAAAGACGTCCAACTACGACTTTCTTCAATCTGCTTTGTAGTGAGCGTCCCAACCAATAGGTCATTTACATTCCATGAAAAAGCCAGACTGCAGACCTTTGTGACATCCGTTAAAATTGGAACAATACAGAGAAGATTTGCATGGCCCCTGCACACGGATGACACGAATAAATCCAGAAATGGTCCAAATTAAAGAAGAAGAAGAAGAAGAATAAGAATAAGAATAAGAATAAGAAGAATAAGAAGAAGAAGAAGAAGAAGAAGAAGAAGCCAGATTTCCATACCATGCCTGTCATCCTCCCCAGCCCGGTAAAGAGCTGTTAGGCGTGTGTAGGAGATTGTTGAAGTGCGAACGATGAGATGTTTCGTCCATTTCGTCCATTTCGTCCATGGGGATTATCACCAGTGCTGGGTGTTCAAGGGGTAAAAAAAACTTCGCAGCGTTATAAGGAATTGCAAGACATTATTGCTATTGTTGGTTTAGACAAATTATCTGAAGAAGATCGCCTAATAGTTGCAAGAGCTCGTAAGATGGAACGTTTTCTCTCTCAACCATTTTTTGTAACAAGCCTTTATTTTAGGAAACGTACGGGCCACTACAGGAGCGCCCAAATTCATCTGCCTAAACTGCGACTGCGCCGTAGTTACCCCTACCAAAAGTTCTTGGGGAAGTTCGGGCCTCCCTCCACTACACAACAATGTACATGCATTTGGATGTGTTCCTGACTGAATGCATTCACAAAACGTTTTTATTGGAAATCCTTATGGGTACTGACACATGTTTGCCCCTACATATTTTTATACTTTTTTTTACAAAAAAAGGAGTATATCATATCATCACAGGTTGGGAAACGGGCCCAGCGTCCCTCACATCAGTAACCACGGCCCGCAGGGATAAACCAGGCTCTCTGGCCTGGATTAACCCCACCGCGGCAGAGCACCCGTCACCCTAACACTCAACCACAAACCAACTCGAACCATCGAAAGGAAAACGAAACCAAAAATCTACACCTCCAACCCTAAACACTTAAAAAGACCAACATAATTCCACCCCAAAAAACAACTAAACAATCAAAATGAAGAATGAACCCTAACCAACTCACAGGCAAAGAAACCAAAACCAAATACCCACTACACACATCAATGTGTGAGCTAATTAACCCTCAAAATAAGAGAAAAGGGAAAAGAACCAAGTAAGGATGAAGAGTTCGCAAGCTACACCACACCCGAAGTAGGAGCATCAGCAACGCAAAGCGAAGCCGATTGCAGCTTAAAGCCCGTTGTCAACGACGGTGAGCGATACCGGTCACAGCTAAGCTCTAGTGTCGCTCTCCCTGAAGCCAGCGCTCGTCGATGCACACGTGTCTCTCATCTCCCCGTGAATCTTCAGCTTCTGACTCCGTATCAAAGCCAGGGGGCAAAGTCCCTGATAGGTTTCACGTAGCTGTATGTGCGGCGCCCAGATCCCGCCCTTTGGACCACCACACATCTCCTCCTTCCTCCCGTAGTCTCTCCAGGAATGCCAGCATACACCGACCAGGACCAGGATATGGCAGAAGCATTCCAGTGCTTCCTCAAAACGGTCCCCACCCTGCGCCCACGCGCCTCTTTTCCCGCACCGCCTCCGCCACCCCAACCCTGGGTTTTGGCACCGCGCAGCACTGATCGCAGCTGCACGAACACGATCCCCCACAGCCCAGACGCTCGCTCCGGTGAAAAAAATTCAGAGGCGCTTATGCTAATGCTCCAGAGCGCTAGTTGCCTGCATGTGAAAACACGTTTTTGCTTGCCTCTACTTTTCTAGCCCCGTGAATCTTTGCTTGCCTCTGCATGTGAAAAAAATTCAGAGGCGCTTATTCTAATCTTCCACGAATCTTGTTTGCCTTTCAAGGATTTCAATTTCTCCTTCCGAACTCTCTGGGTTTTTTGCTGCGGGTTCCCCTGACCGAGGGCCAAGTTCCACTAGCGGCGTTGAGTTACCTCAACGCCCGAATCTGGAAGTGATTGTGGAAATGTGCAGAAAATCTAGTTGAGTTTCCTCAACCGCACCTCCACAAACACGTTCCTCTATTTTTCCTTGCTTTTTTTCTTTTTCTTTTTTTATTTTATTTTTAACGTGCTCCAATCTATTCGTAGGGAGCAGCACGTGCTGGGAATTGGGCCCAGCGTCCCATATGAAGATATGTAAAAATCAATTTATGAACAAATTGAGATACCGGGGCCATTACCCGGTGTCACTCCTCCTTTTCCTTGCTTTCATCCTCTTCCTTTTTGTTTTTCACACTGTCATTTTCCAAATAAGAGTTAGGCCAGCTCGTGATGCTTGATCGCGAACGTCGGTTTCCATCATGCCAATTCGCTCATCCACATACTCTTCAAGCTAGGATTGATTTTTATTATTATTATTTTTGGACCATTTCTCTATTTATTTGTGCCATCCTTTGCCCAGGGGCCATGCTAATCTTCTCTGTATTGTTCCCATTTTAACGGATGTCCAGAAGGACAAGAGCTAGGAATTAAAAATGGTCCCTGCCCAAGGATGACATGCATAAATTGAGAAATAATTCAAATAATGCAAGTATGTGAATAGGTAGGCAGAATATCACATTAGGTACTACATCGCAAGAAGTTCTTTATTATAGGGGAGTTGGTGGACTTCAGGGCTGTCCACATACTTGTCTGATCCATGGCAAACTGTGCGCCTACTATACTCTGCGGCGCTCCCCCTCCCCCCTTCCATCCCTCCTCCCCCCCCCTTTCCTTGTCCCTCCCTCATTTCAGGTTGGTAGGTTCTGTGACCCCCGATAGCCACCCAACAGAACATTTGGTCACCCCTCTTTGTGCCACCCAGTTTTCAATATGTATATATTTTTTGGCATATAACGGTGTCGCGGACAGTGCGAGGAAAGGACGTCCAAAAAACTCGGTCGGTTGCTGGCGACCGAGTTTTCGATATATTTTGTCCCCTGGAGTGTGGTCATCCAGTCCTTTTGACCCTTCAGTCTCTAGGCCCGTTTATTTTCCCAACTTGCACCCCCTTTGAACTGCCCTGACCCCCCTCATCTCAGAACCTGGATCCTTGATATTGACCCCAAGCGATTCAGAGTTATTATTTTATAATAATTTGTCTGATTCCATCAGGATTCCAACTCAGAGGTTATCAACAGAGTTATACGCTGTCAATCTGGTTTCCAGTTCCTTTCCCACTGGCTACCGTCTTCACCCGAATAGAACACCTGGTCCTTGTAGCCGTATTTGGTGCAACTTGCACTCCAGGTACAGCCATAATTTATTTATTTATTTTTTATTTTTAATTTTAATTTTTTTTTATTTTTAACTGTGTAATGCCATTACGCTATTTTTCTTCTCCTTCTTCTTCTTCCTCTGCTTCTTCTTCTTCTTCTTCTTCTTCTTCTTCTTCTTCTTCTTCTTCTGCTGCTGCTGCTGCTGCTGCTGCTGCTGCTGCTGCTGCTGCTGCTGCTGCTGTAGCGCACGTGTGAGGTGCACGTGCACAGAGAGAGAGAGAGAGAGAGAGAGAGAGAGAGAGAGAGAGAGAGAGAGAGAGAGAGAGAGAGAGAGAGAGAGAGAGAGAGAGAGAGAGNGAGAGAGAGAGAGAGAGAGAGAGAGAGAGAGAGAGAGAGAGAGAGAGAGAGAGAGAGAGAGCACAAGAGAGATGGACACACACTGGAAGCAGGAGCTGAACGTGGGATTGTCCGACTGCATCAATGAATGAGCAATCGAACCGAAAAGAGAATCGAACCCAACCCCCGGACCTGGGCCTAGGCCAAAGTGATATTGCGGCCTGGGTCCACGTACTGGGAAAACGACAGGCCGCTATATCAGGTACTGGGTCCAGTACGTGGACCCAGGCCCAGGTACCTGGACCCAGGCCCAGGTATCGGACCCAGTACCTGGACCCAGGCCTGGGCCCAGGTCCAGGTCCAGGTACCGGACCATGATCAGGCCGACAACCTGAAACTGGACCGGCCTAGATGCCGGGCCTCAGGGTGCCCACTACAGCTGCTGCTGCTTCTGCTGCTTTCTTCTTCTTCTTCTTGTACTACTACTACTACTACTGCTACTGCTACTACTACTTTGAACACAAATAACAAGTGCCGCACTATTCATGAAAGATATCTGTGAAGATGAAGGTTCCAAGCATGGACACACGTGGAGTGGAATGCAGGACTGAGCAGCTGTCCTAGGCAAGCTGGCATATCCACTCTATTGGGCAGAGCCAAAAGAGAGATGGTTAATGGAAGGCCAGCATCTATTAACCATTAGTGAAGCTAGCCAAAAAACAAGTTAAAGAGATTTACTTACTCTAGGCACTCGAAATCACAAAGTAACAAATCAGCAGCCGGATCGAGTCCTCACCTTACGAGGACTCGATCTGGCCGCCGATTTTGGGATTTTGCAATTTTGAGGGGCTAGTGTGAGTATGCCCTAAGAAGATGATAAAGGAAGGGAATAATTATTAATTACTAATCCGTGTCCTTTGACAAAACACGCTCATTGTGCAGACGTGTGACTGTCTGTGGTCACATATGCCTTCCATTCCTCCCTGGATGTGGATCTGATAAATATCTCAATGATACATTGCAATTCCAATGTAAAGTAGAGTGAATGTCACTCTTAGAACTTAGAACCGCATCTAATAATCACACAACAAAATCACCTCCGATAAAAAAAAAGGGAAAACAAGGGAAGGGAACTCCAGCAAGTAATGTGTGATGATCTTGTTTCGCAATGCCCAAGCGGCTCCCCGGTAAGTTAGTGGACTCCTTGAGTTGCTGGCGATTGCTGATTGTGACAGTTTGTCCAATCAACTCGACTTTTAGTAGCGATCGACAACATACCCGTTGTTACAGACGTAGTCCATCCATAGCATCCAAGGACTATTACCCTTGCTGAGGGTGGACCCTGACCCCACAACAATGAGTCCCCTGCGGGCCCGCGTGAGAGCGACATTCATGCGACGCGGATCTGCGACGAATCCTAGCCTTCCGCGGTCATTAGACCGGACAGTCGAAACGATGATCACCTCCTTCTCCCGACCCTGGAAGCCGTCAACAGTCCGTACCTCTATGTCCTCCAGCTTAGCATCATTACTTACCCGGCGCCCAAATTTTGGGCTACCTTCTCTGCCAAACACTCCTAACAAGTCCTGGAGGAGTTTCACCTGTGCAGAATACGGGGTGATTATTCCGATCGCATCGGCATCACCGACATCTCCACCGGCCAAGAGATCACTCACTATCTTAACAACGGCTTGCGCCTCTGCTTGATTCATCCACGACGTCCTTTCCCCTTCATCAGCTCCCCCACCTGATTCCTCAACTGCATCCAAGCAATCGATGAAGGCGATCGGGTGCTGCGGGACTGGCCAAGGAAATCCTTTCGGTACCGGGCGATCTGATGGGCGAGGTTGTGAGGTAAGCCGGCCGCTGTAAAAAACTCGCGAAGGGAACTCGGCGATCTTGGGGTGCATTCGGTACTGCAAGTTTAGAAAGGCGGGCTCGATACCGCACTGCTGGAGCCGCTCACACAGGCTGATGTCCAAACCCTGGAGGACAGCCTCGTGCGAAATGACCGTAGGGGGAAGCTGTGCCGTATCTCCGACAAGGACGACGCTATGGGCACCCCGCAGCAGAGAAATGATGGAGACTGGCTCTGTAGCCTGTGTGGCCTCATCCAGAACAAGGACCTTGAAACGCCGCTGATGAAGATAATGATCACCGGCAGTGGCACAAGTAGAAGCCACCACATCAGCACTATCCAAAATGGAGTTAATTGCTGCTGTTTCTGCAGCTTCGGCATCCGCCCATGTGCGGGCTGCTGCACGAGCTGCGTCGACCCGGCCCTTACCCTTTCCCAACTTCCTAGCTTGCTGCCTCTGTCGAATGGCCCTCTCCTTCATCTTCGTTGCTGCTTGCATTTCTGGATGTTTAGCTAGGCGCGCCTCAAGCGTCACCTCTTGCAGCGACTGCTTCACTCTGAATGGCTGTCCCAGTCGCACGACACAAAGGCCCATTTCCACCAGTCCTTCCACAAGATTGTCCACAGCGACATTGCTGTCCGCACATGCCAGAACCTGGCACGCCACCGCCGCCTTACACACGGCGATGTACTGCAGCAGCGTTCTTGTCTTTCCAGTGCCTGGAGGTCCTTGCCAAAGCGTCAAACGCCGGCACATCGCAGACTCGATAGCCGCTCTCTGACTGTCGTTAACTTTATGCTGCCGTTGCATCTCATCTAAAATTCTACGGACTGCGCCTCTGAACTCACCTGCCTGCTTTCCAGTCGCCCATGGAGGCGGGGTGGAAGCTGCACTGACCAGCTCCCACCATTTTGACCCCTTTTGAATCCGAGACGCTCCTCCCTTGAATTCACCTGTCATCCCCTTGTCCTCCACTCTGTCCACTGCCGCTTGAACAACACCCGATTCCAGCCCCATCAACAACCCCTGTATGGCCATAAACCCCTCGCCTATGCAGAAGTCAGTTTCTTCTCTATAAACTTTCTTGTTGCCACGGCCGGCACTTGCTCCATGGTGGCCATGAAGGTCTCCATGTGCAGACAGTGCAGTTGCTCCTCTGCTGACTTTCTCTACAACTCTATTACTGTTCTTTCCCTGCCCACTTTTATGTCGACTGAGGGCACTTCCAATCCTCGCCTCTTTTGGATCGGTTTTGGTACGGATCTGTTGTGCGTCAGAACGTAAATCGGCATCTGTCGTCCTTGCCATCCAGTCCACTGCGATCATAGCGCGCTCAAACACAATCCGATTGGCTGACAGATCGAGCCTCCAACGATCATGTTCGTTGTCCTTGATGACTTGAAACTGTCCCTGATTCAGTGCAGACGAGGCCAGCGCCACACGTAGAAACCTCCTCGCCCTCTCCACAACAAACCCTTCGCAGATGCCTCCCTCGGCATGCTCAGCACGAGGCCGTGAGCCGCTACGGCTTATCAGGACCGTGTCACCAGGGGTAAACTGGTGATTGTCGGGAAGGAGGCCAGAACCCACTGGGCTGGTGAATCGAAGAATGCGATTTCGATACAGGTAACCATCGTGCTTGACGTTCAGGTTGCAGAGAGCATATCCCTCAGCCTGTAGCTTCTTAGTCGACCAGACTTGAAGGCGTTGCTGAAGAGAAGCCATCTCCTCCTCCAATTCGTATCTCAAAGCGGAAGTAAACCTGTCCTTGTATGATTTCTGTGCGGCATAAAGAGCTGTTCGTTTTGCTGAGCGCTGTCTCGTTGTGCCATTTACCACGCTCCTGGATTCAATGTCATGGTCACCATATATCACGCTACTTTCAATCTCGTCGCCCTTTGTTGGACGCCCCTCCTGAGTCCTTTTTTGCCCCTCTCCGTCCTCATTTGCCGCTGCAGCAAGTTGTAGCCATGAAGACATGGTCATCGCTCTGTAACCTTTCCATCTTTTGACTGATTGTTGGTTTTTTATTTTTACCAGCACCTCTACATCCTCCTCCTCCTCCTCCTCCTCCTCCTCCTCCTCATCATCATCATCATCATCACCATGACCATCATCACTGTCGTCGTCATCCTCGATAAAGTCAGTCGCTACTTCACTAGCTGCAGTGCTGTCACCTAACCAGGATGCACGGCCAGATGCGGAGGATTTCTCAACCATGGCAGCGCGCCATGGTCTGAAAGGAGTACGCCGTCGACTTCTAAACTGTTCCGACCCGATGCGAAACGGAGGCCACCGACAAGCCCCTGCAGATGCATTGCTTGGAGGGCATAAATCAGGTCCAATACCCAGGTTGAACTGGCATGCACAATGATGCTGATCAAGGGTAGGCGAAGCGCCGCTTAGAGCCGGCAGGCGAGAGAACCTAAAAACGCTGAGGCGTCTTGTCAGCACCGACATTCTAACGGAGAAATGTAAATGAGTCTGTTGTCCTACATGACAGCACATAGAAGGTTGAGGAAGCAATACATACAGCCTGGTTTTCATCAGACTGCACACTGCAAGCGGCCCCCTACAAAGACTTGCACAACTATAATCCATTTTATTATCTGATTATAGAAAAAAAAAAAAAAAAAAAAAAAAAAAGCTAGATGGATAAATAAAGAACACAGCAAGCGCCCATTGTGCAATCAGGCCCAGTTGTGAGCAGACTACTCCCTAATTCAGCTGTGATATACACACGCCCATTTTGTCACAGCCCCTCTGTGTGTGTGTGTGTGTGTGTGTGTGTGTGTGTGTGTGTGTGTGTGTGTGTGTGTGTGNTGTGTGTGTGTGTGTGTGTGTGTGTATCGTCAAACAGAGCTACCCGGTAAACTGTAGGCAGAGAGGGAGAAGCGGACAACAAACGAGGGGCTGTGACAAAATGTTTCATTGGAGTTTCACCGACTCATCAAGAGGCTGAATATATCAATAGATTCAATACCAAATCAGGCGAGTGCAACGGGAAATCCAGTGACCAGATGTTCTGAATGTCCAATACCTCTCCACCCCCGTAAAAACATCAAAGCCAAACCAGCCTCAACAACAAGACGCCATCATGTTTGCATTACCAACAAGATCTCTGACAAAACAGCAGCCAGAACTTTGAAGCTGGGTCACCCATAGAGAAGGACCTCACCTGTGGAAAAGTCCAACACAACAATTGACGGACTTCGATTAGAAGAGTAAAAAGTTAAAAACTAACCAATGCTGGCAGGTCTCAATTTTACTCCCCTCAGAAAATTCCAGACTTGTGCTGTATATGGGACGCTGGACCCGTTTTCCAGCAGGTGATGCTCCCCACCAATAGATGGAGCCTCACTTGGGGTGCTAGCAGTGATTGCTCTTATCAACACCTCTAGCACCCAGCAAGAGATGTTAAAAAAAAAAAAAAGACTATATTAAATCAAGCTTCATGAACTTTAATCAACCAAATTACTTGCATACTTATTGAGCAATTAGTCACCCGACAATACTAATAAATAATCCAAGGTACTTGCATCTCGTTGTTGATTGATCAATTGATCCATTTGCGAGGGTGTACCCTCGGCGTAAGGCCCTGCAGCAGGTGCGTGCCCGCCCTAAGTGAAGGCGGGCTCCCTGAATCTCAATGTGCCCCGAACTCGTCAATTTTTGCAAATATTGGTGGGCGTCGGACAGTTACCATGCGCCAGGTGGTTACATCCGCTTTGCTCGTGAGAATCGGAAATATGCATGAGCCTTCCAGGCTCTTCTAGCAACGGGGTCAAAGCAGGGAGCACCGCACGTTTGTGCCTGGGTGGTTGGGCATGCCGCAGCCTAACCAATTCGGTCCCAGGGCACTGTCTGAACAGGCCTGGGCGCAGACACTTTGGCCAAGACTGAAGCTACTGGGAACTCGGTCTCACCGAGGAAGCAAGTGGAAAGTGCCCGCCACTTTCCATATAGGAAAGGGCTGGGCTCCGGGGAGGATCGTTGGGCGCTACGTAGTGCATGCGCCAGCGCTGCTTGAGTGTGCGTTCGCGGGCTGTGCGCTAGCGCTAGGTGCAAGATGGGCGCGCGCGGGCATCGAAGAGAGGCAGGGCGCTGCTGCGGGCAGCACCATAGTCAGCCCAGCCGTAGCCAGGTTTGGCTTGGACAGTCAGCGGGAGGTGGCGGTGGTCTTCGTGTATGAGAGGGAAGACGTGGGTGATAGAGACAAGGGTGAGAGAGAGAAAGAGATGAGGTTGATGATGTGAGAGCACATACCTGGCCTTGGCGATGGTCTACAAGGGTTGACATCTTCATGTACTCCGGTTCTGCTGCTGTTGTCAACTGGATGTATTGTCAATTCGTAGGCTGCTAGTAAGCAGTGTGATTGTACTCTGGGCCCTGAGCGCCAAGTGGGAGGAAGGACTCTGGATACATCTGTTGGTGGTGGCGAAAGAGTATGCTCTCATTGACATTTGGATTCAGTGTTTTGGTTCTCCGTTGGCGCAACATCAGTGCATTTCTGCTTTCTGGACAGCATTGGACTTGCTGGCTTTCGATGTGATTTTGCATTCTAGATTTCTGTCATTTCGCTCTCTCTCATTTTCCTTACACATTTATCAAATCCAATCATATTCCATCCACGATTCAAACCCCATAAAATCCCACAAAATCTGGTCACATCCAATCGAATACCATCAAAATCCTATCACATCCAATCAAACGCAATGAGTCCAATCAGATCAATCAAATGCAAGGAACCATCCAATCATATTTCCAATCAGCGAAAAAGTTTGCAGATGCAAAAGCTCACAGAAGGCCAATCATGAATATGCCAAGTTGAAAGCAGAATGACAAAAAAAGCTGAGATCGCACACAATCAAGAACACACTGAGCACTGTAGTTTCTTGACAATAAAAGCCCTCTTCCTACCACCAACAGTCAGCAGAACAATAACATAGTGGCCCTACTATGATGTGTCTGCCCATACTACTCTCCTACTCAATTAACACATGTTATAGCCCACTACCTCTCGCACTCGTTCTTCACTCTCCTCTCGACTGATGTCAATGAAGAGTCTGATCACATGACGTGCTCCTCACCAAACACCACGTACATATCCGTCCAGGCGCTCCTCAAAACCCCGGCCCCAGAATAGCGCTCCTCAAAACCCCGGCCCCAGAACAGCGCAGCCCTCAATTACCAGCCGTACCCTCCCAGGCGCACCACTTCCTTCCAAGACGCTACCCCCACAGGGTAGGCCTTCTTCCCATACCACTGCTAACACACTACCGTAAGATCGAAGGCTTCATCGCGCTGCCTCTAGGTCACCCCCTCCTCCTCAAAGGAGAAACACCCCCCCTGTCCTTAAACTGCCTCCGCCGAGAGAGAGTCCACCTTCTCCTCATCGGCCGCAGTCCCGGGCGGCCCCCCCTAAACAGTCACCTCCGCACCCTTAAGAGCATACGGTTCCCTCCAAAAGTACACCCCCGCGGCACAGCGGTTCCCTCATTCCCTCCATCCCACCTTCTCCGTGAGATAGCCCCCGTTAACACCACTCCCCACTGAAGAAAAAAAAAACACAGTGCCCTTTGTCTCTACCTGCCCCTGCCAGGGCTGATCCGCACCCAAATACCAGCCCCAGCCCCAGAATACAGCAAACCCTCGAATCCGCCCCTACCCTCTCAAAGGCATACACCTCTCACCTTGTGTAGGCTTCTCCCCTCCTTCTGGGTCGAAGACCCAACCCTGAAGAGGACCCTTGTGCTTACCGTTGCTTCTGCTTTTCCTTAAGAGCCCTCTCATATTCTTTTTCTGGGACTCAAAACTTCAACAACATGGTGTCTGAAGTGGACTCAAAACTTCAGCAACATGGTGTCTGAAGTGGACTCAAAACTTCAGCAACATGGTGT
>BFEA01000934.1:168830-186402 GCA_003427395.1 Chara braunii | reverse complement strand
GAGAGAGAGAGAGAGAGAGAGAGAGAGAGAGAGAGAGAGAGAGAGAGAGAGAGAGAGAGAGAGAGAGAGTTGGTAACTTTCGGGCTTCGCCCAGGTCAGTGACATTGGGACTCGACATCGTATGAGCAGCGACATTTGGGGATATACTGGAGACAAGGTTCCTCGGCCTATGGTGGCTGATCCTCCCTATCTCCTCCTCCCTTCGTCTCTTCTCCCCGATCTTCGTTCGTGTATGCATTCAATCTCAGCGCACCTTCTATATTTGCTGCGCTGAGTCCCCTCACACCCGTGTGATGATGGTTGCAGTCAGGTCCTGTCATTGTCCATGCTGAGTCATATCTTGGTATTTCAGTCTTCCACTGTGCTATTTTTCAATTGTCTCTGAGAGGTCAGTGCTTGGTTCTGATCGATGCCATTAGGCGTGCAACACTAAGCTATCCTGAGTTATGGGTGTATTCCTACCTAACTCTGCTGTGTGTGGGGAGCAGCACCCAAGCTCCTAAGCTCCTAACATCTGGGGCGCGCTGGAAAGTGAGGTAGTGACACTTCCACAACCAGCCAGGAGGGACAAGCCGACTGTCTCAGTCGGTGAATCCGAAGAATGTCACACAGGGGGTCGGGGGGAATCGAATGGATGCCCGTGGGGAATCGAACCCACGACCTCCTGTGTACCACTTATGTGCCCCACCAGCTGAGCTAGGCCGCTCGGCCTTTTCGTGTTGTTTAGTATTTCAGGTTCAAACATGGTTGTTCCCCATGCATGCATGGTCGAACAAAAGGTGCCTGCATGCTCAAATGCTGAAAGCGTACTTGCACCACCTGGAGAGCGATCTTTCCCCCCGCCCCCCCCCCCGATGGACCACCAATCGGATAATATGAAACTGATCAGAACAGATACTACACTTGATCTTAAACCACCAGTACACCCGGGCCTCTTTTTCCGAACCGCCAGCGGCGCACTTTGCAAACTGCCAGCGCGTGGCACTTCTTCTCTTTTTTGGCTGGCGGTGCCAGCCCTTGTGGTCCGGTAGGCCCTAGCCGCAAAAACAATCTTGTGGCGACAAGATGTTTTGCTACAAGGCTGGGGCCGCGTACTTGTGCTTTAACCAAAAGGCCGAGAAAGATAGGGAAACAAAGAATGGAGACACAAAAAATTGGGGAATACTCCGAGACAAAAAATTGGGGAATACTCCGAGACAAAAAATTGGGGAATACTCCGAGTGGTCTCTATTGTAAATCTGTAACAGGGCAAACCCAAAGCAAGACTTAGGGCCAGATCCCACTAGCCCCTATTATTCATTTCTGACCATTGATCTTCGTAATCGAGGGTCAAAAATGAACAATAGGGGCTAGTGGGATCTGGCCCTTACAAGGCAGCAGTTACGACGGTGCCTGGTTTTGACCGTTGTCAGCGCGAATACCCTTACAAGGGTATCTGCCCCTTGTTTTTGTTTTACAAGTGGCAGAGATGAAATTTGAATTGAAGTCTGGAAGCTTGATCGAGTGCCGTCAGTTTCCGACGGTCAGCAGTGTACGAGAGAGTAGAGAGCGTGTGGGCATGCAAGTTTCAGGCGTGCATGATTTCTTCTTGATATGTCGTGAGCCGGCATTTTCGCCGGATAATTTTTACTTTTATTAAGTTAAGGATTGATCCGATTGAATGATTTCTTTCCTTTTGGTTGATAAGTCTGTCTATGGCGCGTGTGCGCGTGCGGAGGCGGCATTGTCATGGCCGGCGTCAGGTCCAGCTACCGGTGCCTTGATATTGCCGTGATGGCAACCAACCAAAACCAGTGTACTTCCCCCGGAAGCAAAGATGGGGTGCAGGAAGGGGACAGGAAGATGATCGGGACATAAATTTTGAGGATGGGAAGGTTTACGTCCGGGATAATGTCTTTGGGGAAGGCAGGTGCATCAGGGTGGTGAAGTATAAGCAGAGTCAGTGCAGGGCACATCGAAGACCGGGGGATCCAAAGGAGTACGGAGGATCTGGGGCAAGGATGTGGGGACCGCATGCGGGGGACAGGGACAAGATCGAAGGAGGACGGGGGATCGCAGGGACATGTTCGAAGGTGTACGAGCAGGGCTGGGGGGGAGTTCAGAGAGGGCGGGGTCGAGAGGGGGTGGGAAGGAGAGAGGGGGTAGGAGCAAAGCCGGCAGAGGCAAAGGTGGCAGCGAAGCGTGAGAAAAAGCAGCAGGCGCATGCAATGACCTGCACAATTGCAAATCTGAGATTTCCGTACAACCTGGACAGTTGCAATCTGAGCTTTGTGTGTGTTTACAAGTACTGCTGTCTGTTGGCCTGACTTGCTTAAAAAAAAAAAAAAAAAACAAAGACATTCCAGTCTCTGTTTTGCTATGTTGCGCATGTTGCTTATGTCCAAGAGTCTATCGGATTCTTGACGCTTTCATGTCCCAGAGTAAAATCTGGAGGAGAAAAGTAACTACAGCTATAGTTACAAGGGTAGGACTGAAATTGGACGCCGGACGAACTCTAAGAAATTCTGGGACAAAAGTAGAATTCAATGCGGACCCAGTAGGATTTTCGGGCCACTCAGGTAAGAGCCTAGAAAGGTCCCGGAGCTTCCAGTAGGTCATGATGGTCCAGGTTCTTCGGGACATCTGCTAAAATTGGAACGATACAGAGAAGGGTAATTAGCAAATGGCTCCTGCGCAAGGATGACATGCATAAATCAAGAAATGGTATTTAAAAAAAAAAAAAAAAAGGTCATGATGGTCCAGGCAATGTAGGTAGATATCAGGTTAGTTTCAGGCCGTGTGGGAGGACTGCAGGCTGGACTGATGTTCCGGTAGATCCAGTGTAGAGGCTGAGAGTGCGCGGTTAAAAGGTACTGGAGGGCGAGAGGCCTAGGCTATGGAGGTAGAGAGTGAGAAGAACCTCAAGTTAGGTTATGAAGGCTGGCAGAAGATGAGTAAAGGTAGAGGAGAGGGGAGGAGGAGGGAACCAACTAGAGAGACTTACCTTTACAAGGGTGGACCTTCATCCGCCATCGTGGTTGGCACTGCCTCTGGAAGTCCCCTCCTGCGGTACCCACAGTTGCGTATGGACTGCATGCGGGAGCGTGGCTATGGCGCGGCATGAGATCGATGAGGCACAACAGTATGGGAGTATTGTCCTTTGAATAAATCCGTGCCGGGCATGCATGAGCCGCATGTCCACCATAGCCAGATATGCAAACCCCTCGAGGAGAGGAGCAAGAGAGCGAGCTAACCGAGTGATAAACAAACGCAAGCTAAACGAGAGCTCTTTGAGTGCTCGCAGCAAGGGAGATCATTTGGACATCAAGTCTTGTTCATTCATTCATTACTGTATTCATATTTTTCATAAAAGGGGAAGGCGATTATGCAACAAAGACAACGATGGCACGAGGGCGACAAGACGTCCTTAGCTCAATACAATGTGTTTCCCCTCTTCTTCTTCTTCTTCTTCTTCTTCTTTCTTGAATGATTGTTCTTCTTTCCTAGTCCAACTCCATTTGCTTTCTTTTTCAATTCCATTTCTTTTTTCGTTCCTGCAATAACCTGCAAAATCGTCGAACCTCTGCATTTTTCTGAGTTTTTGCCATAGTTCTGTGTGCTGCTGAGATGTCTGCAGTCTAATTCTGTGTGCTTGCTGATGTTGCTCAGATGTCTGCAGTCTAATTCCGTGTTCTTGCTGATATCTATGTCCTGTGTGCTTACCCCCGCCTGTCTGAGAAATCGTGTGTGTTGTTGACTTCGACCACAACAGCCCCTCTTCCACCCAGAGTGAATAGATCCAAAGTCCGTGCAGCTTTCCCTCCATTGCAGACAATGAAGCACACTTGAGATGTGCGTGTGACCTGATGATGATGATGATGGTCTGTGTGCTGGAATGGACCCTCGGGCCCAGCTCTCACCTCTGTTCCCATGCTGTCAACCTGTGCAGCGGGTAGGTAGGGATAAGAAGAAGGCCTACCTTCTTCCCCCGAATACAACGTACTGTCATTATGGCTGTATTTAGACTGAAAGATACCCCACATACGGCTATAATGACCGTATGTTGTATTCCAGGGAAGAAGGCCTAGGGAAACCGAAATCAAGTAGCATCAAGCAGGTAGGCAGAAAAGACTAAAAGGTAGCACCTTTGTAGGCCACGATATCCCCCTAGGGTCCGGTAGGTCCCGGGGTAACTTCGATAAGGTACCGGGCCGGAAAAATCCGATAGGAAGGTCCTAGGTCTGCAGGTAAATATCAGACTGCAATGATGTTCCCGCCAAAATCGGCAAGGGAACTGGTAGGCCTAAGAGGCCCGAGTTGCTGGAAGTCACCGCCGCCGAGTATATCAGTAGTAGAGGCAGCAGCGCTGGACTTTGCCTCCTCCTCCATTCTTCGCAAGGCAACCCCCTAGGCTGCAGGTGCATTGACCCCACCAAGTGCGGCACTGAGCACCGGCAGCTTGGAAGAGCAGCCTCCCTCCATGGCTGTGCTGAAAAACACCAGGGTAAGGGAGGACGAAAGACATAGCTATGGCAGAGAAGTGAGGAAGAAGGAAGGACGAAGGAGGAGGAGGACAGTGAAGGAGGAAGCTTACCTTGGCTATGGTGGACTGCATCTTCATCTCCTTGGTTAGCGCTGCACATGGAAGGCTATGGTGGACGGGGTAACGAAGTGAGGAAGACTCTGTTGGATGGAAGACATAGGCTGGGTGGTGGAAGTGGCACGGCTATTAGAGCTTTGCATTGTCCTTTGAACGTCCGGGCTAGGCCTGGATGCTGCCGCCACAGCTGGATGCTCAACCAAGTAGTGATTGAAGGTGTAGGAGATCAGTCAGACGCGACTTCTTGTGATGCCGGCAGTAAGGGGGAGATTCGGACATTGGCTCTGGTCCCGCCATCACATGCAGTCATGGGCCCACGGAAAATCGCGGGACGGGCAGAACCGGAGGAGGCCGTCGGGTGCGGCGAGGCGAAAAGCCACGGTCCCAGGAAGGGACTGGCGCTGACGGAGCGGCAGGGACGGAGCGAAGCGAGGATGCGAAACAGTGCGAGGCGGGCCGACGGTCCGCGCGGTGGGAAGGCGGTGGCGGGGCACACGAGGCCTGGAAAAGTCGAGGCGGAGCTCGGAGCGCAAGGCCTGGAAAAGTCGGGGCAGGCCTCGAGGCGGAGCGCAAGGCCTGGAAAAGTCGGGGCGGAACTCGGTGAGCGAGGACTGGAAAAGTCGGGGCGGGGCGGAAAGCATGGGCGTGGGGGTACGAGGGGGGAGGGCAGTCTATCGAGCCGTTGATTACGATTGTACTGTGTGTGTGTGTGTGTGTGTGTGTGTGTGTGTGTGTTGTCATATTCACTATACACTCAAAAAAAGCATGACTGTACCAGACTGTTTCGTCGGACTTTCACCGACTCATCAGGAGGTTGAACCCCGAGAGTCTGCCCAGGATGCATTTGACTGATGGACAAGGACTCACCACATCGCCCAGATTTAGCGATACCCCTGAGAAAAGTGGTCGACTTTACTAACACCAACCTTGCAATGTGTGTGTGTGTGTGTGTGAAAGAGAGCGAGAGAGAGTTTTCCATCGGAAGGATGAGCAACGCACCCGCCAACAGGTATGGCCTCACTGTACTTCCATCGATAGGATGAGCAAAATCGAATGAATCTTCTGCTAGAACATAGAAATATACAATGCAACACTTGTGTGTGTGTGTGTGTGTGTGTGTGTGTGTGTGTGTGTGTGTGTGTGTGTGTGTGAGAGAGAGAGAGAGAGAGAGAGAGAGAGAGAGAGAGAGTTTTCCATCGATAGGATGAGCAACGCACTGGCCAACAGGGAAGTAGTGTATATTTCAAAGTTCTAGCGGAGGATTCATTCGATTTTGCTCATCCTGTCGATGGAAGTAGCGTGAGGCCAGCCGCGGGGTTGGAGACTTGCCTGTTCGATGGAAATCTCTCTCTCTCTCTCTCTGTGTGTGTGTGTGTGTGTGTGTGTGTGTGTGTGTGTGTGTGTGTGTGTCTGGGTCGTGCTAAGGGGGAGGAGTTCGTGCGAGCCGGAGAAGGAGGCCGCGAGAGGAGGCTGCAAGGTCGCACAAGGAGGAGGAGGTGAGAGAGAGAGAGACAGAGAGAGAGAGTCTCCTTTTTTTTTGGGGGGTGGGGGCGGGGGGGGTAACTTGCCAAATGACCCCATAAGTTGAGATATATGTCAAACTGTCCCTAGAAGATATGGACACAGTAGAATGGCCTTTTGGGCTGACATGTTTGTCTTATGCCCCTGTCAGGCGGGTGTGCAAATTCACTTTGCCTTTTGCAATTGCAGTTACGAAAAGTTGGCAACTGCCGGGCCATTTTGCAAAGTCGTTCAGCGTCCGGTAGGGGTACATTGCAAAGATGGTATCCAACCGATGGCTTCTGTGTTTCGTAAAATGTTTTTGTCATCGTCCTTCGCTGCGGCGGGTCCACTTATTATTAATATTAGAAAAAAATATAAAGAGATGTTGAGGGAGATGACGGGGGGGAAAGATGACGGCAAGTCGAAGGAGTAGAGACATTGATTCCAGATTTTCTTCTTCTTCTTCTTCTTCTTCTTCTCCTCCTTCTACATTGATTCCAGCTTTTCTTCTTCTTCTTCTTCTTCTTCTTCTTCTTCTTCTTCTACATTGATTCCAGCTTGTCTTCTTCTTCTTCTTCTTCTTCTTCTTGCATTCTCCATTATGCTTCGTCCCTTGTCTATTTCTCTTTCAATCTCTTTCATTTCAGTTGCAATTGAAAGACTTAGTCTCTTTTTCACTTTTGCACTGTAAGATTCCCAGGATCATAACATTCCGCCAAAGTACTGCATCCTCTCAAAGTTGTATTGTACTGTGAATTGAAAAGGCTCATCGCAGACAAGTCGAAAAAAGAGGAACAGGAAGGGAAGAAAAAGAGAAGAAAGAGGAGAGGCTTTGTAATAACAGAAACCATGAAAGAACCGGAAGAGACTCTGGACAAGCTGCTGCCCTGGACGTCTTCATCGCCTTTGCTAATCACCTATATATGCCATGCAAGCCTAGGAAAGGCAGCCAAACACTTGCAAGTGTCGCTCCGAGAAGAGAAGGAAGAGGGGAAGAAATTGCAAGCGTCGCTCCGAGAAGGAATAGGAGACGAAAGGAGAAAGAGAAAAAGAGGAGGAGAAGAAATTCCAAGTGTCGCTACTAGGAGCGGTACTAACAGAGACACTTGGAAGTTGAGAAGAGAAGAGAAAGGAGAGGGGAAGTAGTAGGAGTAGCAGGAAGATATGCCGGACCCGGATGCAGCGGGACATCTCTCTCTCTCTCTCTCTCTCTCTCTCTCTCTCTCTCTCTCACACACACACACACACACACACACACACGCACACACACACACACACACACACACACAACGAAGTTGAGCGCGTACAAGGAGACAGGAGAGGGGAAGTAGTAGGATGCAGCGGGACATCTCTCTACCTGAAGGCAGTATACGACCTCTCTCTCTCTCTCTCTCTCTCTCTCTCTCTCTCTCTCTCTCTCTCTCTCTCTTTTCCGACCACCTTTACACAGTCACATACACCCTTGTAGGCCACTCTCACTCCAAACCGCAGCTGCTGGTAGTGCCCTCTCAAAATAACCAAAAAAAAAAAAAAAAAAGTACTGCTGCACATTACCACGACACCGCCCTTCCTGTCATATTCGATAATCGCCACTTCCAGTCCTCTCGGTTTAGGGTTTTGTGTTTATCACCGTCTTCGCCCCTCCCTGTCTGACTTTATAACCCTGGTCACAAACCCTCTGGGCGACTGGGACTGCTTGCTATCGTCCTCGCTCCCACTTCCGCTCTCGCTCTCACTCCCGCCGCTTCCATTCTTTTTCTCCTTCCCCTGCTCGCGCTCCTTATCATCGTCGCCATCTCCATCGTCATCCTCCTCCTCATCATCCTCATCGCTCGAGAAAGACCCCGAAGTGATGCGTTTCCCCTCCCTCACCGTATCTCTACCACCTTCCCCACCGACACTCCCCTTCTCTCTCTCTTTCCCCTTCTCTCTCTCTTTCTCCTTCTCTCTCTCCTCTGCCTCCCTCTTTGTGACTCCACCATGGCTGCTAACCTTCCCCACTCTCTCTCTGCTTCCTGCTCTTCGATTACCCCCCCCTCTCCTCTCACATTCCTCCACATTTCCTCCGTCCGATTGCCTCTCACTGCCACCAGGTGGACCACCGAGCCTTCCCCTTCCACTCCTTCCCTTCTGTCCATCGTCACCATCATCACTCTTCCGCTGCTTCTTCTTGCGAGACGAACTCCGACTCCTTGATCTTCTTCGTCCATCGTATCTGCCCGGCTTTCTGGACCCTTTTCTCCTCCTCTCCTCACTCGTCGTCGTAGTCGCTTCCGATTCAGAACCCGAGAGAGTATCACTATTATCTCTATCTCTATCTCTATCTTCGCGGCTATCTGCACTAAGATCCTCGCTACTGCTATAAGAGGAAGAATCCCTACTTCTCCTAGCTCTCTTTCTCCCCCTAGTTTTCCTCTTATAGCTGTCATCGTCATCTTTACCCCGTCGACTACTAGTAGTACTACGTTCCTTCTTCTTCCGACTACTACTGATACCTCTCTCCCGTTTGCGTGATCCCCTCGTCCTACGCCTACGCAATTGTCGACTTCTACTCGAGTTATCGTCATCATCATCGTCATCGTCATCACTGGAGCTGCTGAGGCTGCTGCTGCTGCTGCTGCTCCTTTTCTTACCACGACGAGGACGACGACGACCGCGAGAACGACCACTGCTGCTGGAATCACTCTCAGACGTAAAACTACCGGCAGTTGAATCATCATCATCGCTGAAGGAAGAGGAAGTCGCCTCGCTTGTAGATAGACTCGATGAAGAGAAGCTGTCGCTGGAGGCAGAAAAAGACAAATCGCTGTCGTCTGAATCACTCCCCCTTCCACGCCTCTTCTTCTTCTTCTTCTTCTTCTTCTTCTTCTCCTTCTTCGAATCCTTCTTTTCCCGCCTTTTCCGATCACTTTTCCCGCCTTTTTTTTTCAACCCTAGCTTCCTTTCCTTCTTCTCCTTCCTCCTCTTCTTCCTCTTTCGATCTCTCCTAGTCTCCATTTCCTCACCACTACCAGAATCATTATCATCATCATCACTGTCATCATCCCTACTTGTCATTCGCCTATCCCCAGATCCAGCGCCAGCAGCAGCAGCGGCGGCGGCGGAAGCGTCCGACTTCCTTCCCTCTGCTTCCTCCATAGGCTCAACGAGGACCGGTCGCAGCTTTGCATTCTTCAGCTGCATCGTCCTTGAAGGCCGTGAGATGTAGACACGTGGATTAGTGCACTCGTACGTCCAGTGTCCGATCTTGAAACACTTCTGGCATTGTTGGGTGCCATCGCCAGATACCTTTGTGTCCATCTTCCTCACCCCCAGTTTTACCGCGCGCTCCGTACTCATCAGGTACATCTGGCGCTTCGCTTCCTTCCTCTCTTGCCACCGACTCGGACCCTCTTCCTTCTGCCCATAGGCGTTCACATTACGCGCCTGGGCGGCGGCGATCCGCTGCTGATGAGTTGGTGGCCTCACCGCCTTCGTGGCCATAGCCGCCGCCTTCAGCTTCTGCGCCGCTTTGGCGGCGGCTTCCTGCATCGCTTCCTTCTTCGAAGACGACATCTTGACACGTGGCAATCGAACACAGCGTGGCAGCAGCAGCCCACAAAACGATCGGTGGTGATGACCAGAACGTCCTAATAATCACCACCACGAACAGAATGTGGAGGGAGCTATGTCGTCGACCGACAAAAGAGAGAAGGAAGGAAAAAAAAAAAAAAAAAAAAAAACAAGAATCGCGATAACCAGGCAGACGGAAAAGCGACCCGACCGATGTCAAAGCAACCTCGTTCAGTCGCGATAGCGATACGATCCGATGCGATCCCGACACGAGGCGATCCGATACCGACACGAAAGCGACCCGCTTCTACAGGATGTGATGTGCGACTGCGAGCACATGTCTCGTCTCTCCCTCCTCCTCCTCCTCTCTTTTTTTTTTTTTTTTTTTTTTTAACAATTGAGCACCTCCTCCTCCTCTCTCTTCACCACCAGCCCCTTATTCAGAAAAACCGTCGTAAAAGACAAAAAAACTCCTCTCCCTCCTCCTCTCTTCACCACAAGCCCCTTATTCAAACACGAGTCGATGCGATCCCGACACCAGGCGATGCGATCCCGACACGAAAGCGACCCGACCTAGCAAATTTTCTCCCTTATTCAAAAACTCGTCGTCAACGAAGCACAAAAAAAAAAAAAACAATCACGGCGCCGCCAACTCTCCTTCATGCTTCGCTCCACAGAATTGCGAAATGGCAAAAAGACAAAAGCTGACTGGCGCGTATATATCTTTCGAGATCATTCTTTTGGCTCGAGATGCGCTCAGCATTTTTATAATTGAAAACGCGCAAAGCGGTTCGTTGATGCCCTCTCTCCCTCCCCCTACAGTAGTCCTTTGTCATACTATTAAAAAGTATTAAGTAAGAAAAGGAGAATGGAGAATGGAAGGGGAGTGCCGCCCGTAGCGTTAGGCGACATGAACAAGCAAGCGAAGAAAAAGGATTGCGCAGGCAAGAGGACCTTCTTGCACTGCATCTGATTGGGAAAAACAAACAATACATATATATATATAGGACTGATTCAGTACCGACAGCAGACCGCCGTCTAATTTGCCACGCGCTTGATGCTGCTGTCATCACACTCCATCGCTCTGTCCCCTTCTTCCTCCACTCCCGCCGCCTCCACCTCCACCTCCACCTCCCCCTTCCCCTCCCATTCTCCTCCTCTACCTTTTCTGCGCAGTCGGTTCCGATTCCTCATGGCAGCCGGAATCCAATCCTCGCCAGGAGACCTACCAGCTGCTACCGTCTTCCCCCGAACATAACGCACCCTAAGAATGAATGTATACAAGCTATATTTCCGGCCAGATGCCGCCAAAATAAGCCTTCGTTGTGTTCGGGGGGAAGACGGTAGTAACCTTGCCGCTTGCTGCTCTTTCGTCGTCAGCTCTCGATCCGAAGAGGGTGTAGACAAAACCCAGAACCGGGAACGTAGAGCAAAGGAGAGCACACTCTCACTCGCACTCCAACTTTTCTGGTCGTACCTGAGCAGAATTAAGACCAGATTCACTCCAGACAGTACAAGTGTGCACGCCCAAAGAGGCAAAGAGAATATCCGCGGGAAATTGTTAGCTCGTATCTAATTGGTGGCCCACTTGCCGCCGTCGGTCCCTTCCGATTTCCTCTCATGCCCAGGTAACATTCCTCCACCTTCTCTTCTGCTGCTGCCTCCCCCTGCCATGGCTGATGCAGGCTCATCCCATCATTCTCCACCGAACAATTCACTTTCTTCCTGATCCCCTCTCCTCCTCCTCCTCCTCCTCTCCTCTCCTAACAACGGCAAAACAGAAGAATGACTTCCTCTGCACTACTCATCCACCATGCTCCTGCCTCCGCACTACTCGTCCACCATGCATACCATGGAAGCAAGGAGATGAAACGCAGTGGGTTGGGTTGGATTGGGTTGGGTTGGGTGTGGTTGGGTGTGGTTGGGTGTGGTTGAGAGGCTCCAGGCCCAAGGAGGAGGAATCCAGTGTGACAGGGTCAGGGGTAACGGACGAAATGTTGTGATTGGGGAAGGGGCGACGGAAGGGGCGACGGTGAGGACTGATGTGATTGGGGAAAGGGGGCGACGGGAGGACTAAAGAACACGTCTACTCACGTGATAAACAAAGCCAGTAGAAAATTCGTGACGGAAGGGGCGACGGTGAGGACTGATGTGATTGGGGAAGGGGGGCGACGGGAGGACTAAAAGAACACGTCGACTCACGTGATAAACAAAGCCAGTAGAAAATCCGTGAATGATATCACCCGTTTGCCTCTTGTCCGTTCATAAGAAACTTTCGTTTCCGAAGATGGCGCGGAACTCCTTTGTCCGACCCCATCTCCTCACTGCCCTTCTCGGGCCGGAAGAAGGGGGTGCACGGTATGGGGTACCCTCCCCACCAATATCTATTTGGGGTGTAACATTTGGCCATCCCACTTCAGGACGGAAACACATCCACCGTCAGCTCAGCCCTGCCAGACGGACCCCTTCGCCCAGCTCTAGTGCTTCTACAGTCTTCCCGCGAACAAAACGCACGTGCGTTGTATATGAATACATTCCTAAGTTGGTGCCCCTCCTAAGTTGGTGCCACAAATCCCTAGCATAAAGAATGCACGGTGGTGGTGCATTGTATTCGTATACAGGGCATGTGCTTTAAGAATGCACGGTGGTGGTGCATTGTATTCGTATACAGGGCATGTGCGTTAGTTATGCTATGGATTTCGGACACCAACTTAGGAAACGGCCCCCCCAAAAAAAATCGAGTATATGCCGATACCTTTACCTGAAAGGGCCCTACACCGGCGCCCTCTCTCCACCGCTCACCAAATGTGCAAAATGTGAAAGAATCTTACGGCATCGCCACATTTTTTGTCTATTGTGCATAGCAGTGGACCGAGCCCCCGACTGCACATACCATTCAAATAGTCCACCCTGTGCATTCCATTCGGACAGTGATGCAGTCTTGGAGCACCATCGCCATCACCCTCGGGTGGAGCGAGGGCACTTGAAAACGAGCGCGGCTCTGCAAGCGCGCACGTGCGCTAGTGTGTGTGTGTGTGTGTGTGTGTGTGTGTGCGGGAGAGAAAAGAAGAGAGAAAGAGGAGACGTATTATTCTAACACAACACCCATCCGTTCGAGTAGAACATACTTGCGTATTATTCGAATAAACACCCTGAGTGTGCATACTATTCAGATTTTGGGGGACGACTTTTTTCAGTGAAAGTTGAATAGTACATACGTGCGTTTTGTTCGGGGGAAGACTGTAGTCTCCGAGGCTAGCGATGGAGGCAGGTTGCATGTTAGCACCCTGAGAAAGTGTGGCCTGAAAGAATGGAGCAAATGGTTTCCAGAGCATGTACGTTGTGGGCCTCAAATGACACCGACAAGCATAAAGAACGAGGTAAGGTAGGTGTTACAGGGGTTATAAATGCCACAAAAAAAAGGGTTCGCAAATGGTGAACAACCCCCCGGGCCCACTGGTCAACATCAACTAAAGGCTTCGGTTGAGATAGCACCCAACTTTTCGGCTTCAGTAAAGGTTATGCCCGAGTCAAATAAATGTTTCTTTAGTCAAATAAATTGTTCCCTTATGGGCAATCAAGACATCAACTCCATTAGTTTTTGTGCTATCATTGTATTAGTCCATAAGACTATATTACTGCATTAAATTTGTCATCAGATACATCTAGGGAAATTCTTACATGAGCATATTCTAAGCCAACTTATACAATACATTTATACATTTGTTTCTCATCAACATTAATTTACTATACATTACATGTAAACAAATAATTTAATAAAAACAAGAAAAAGAAAAACAAAGATTGAAACGCAGTACTAGATCAAGGTTGGGATCAGACTTACCCTATGCGCAGACTGACGAAGAAAAAAACACATGTGGCTCACCAAGACTTGGATTAAAGGCGTTTTTGCTAAACTATATGTAGAAAGCAAACTTAAACTGTCTTTTTGGTTGAGATAAGTTTGCTCTTCGTATGATAAGAGTGGTACAACATGATAGTAGGGGAAACAACCCTGATAAGAGACTACCGTTTGTGGTTAAATTCCGTCATGAAAAATTGCTAGTTTTAAGGTTTCGCGATGGACTTTGCCCACTTACTTGAACATGATTTTAACTGTTGGATTCCCCAATTTTTTACCCAGCTTCAAGATTTCATTTGGAAGTTTTATATTAGATTGAAGATAGGGGACGTTGGACCCGGTTTCCGACACAACAAAAGTTGGGTAATGACCTGAGTTCACACTCCAGGTTGTTTGTGATGATTCCCGATCTCCTATTTGAGTTTATAACAAATACATGGATTATTAAAAAAAAATTAAAAAAATGGGCGGGAGACTAGGAAGATTTTCATGCCCAACCGGGTCTGGCCGGGCACCCGGGCGTGCAATTTTTGCGCTCTCCCAGAGGACCCCATATCCGTTTTTTTTTCATTTTTTGAGAGTTGGTTGTCAAGGGGGGGGAAGGGGGGTATAAATTGTTTTTAAAGGGGCTAAGGGGGTTTGAAGGGGGTTCCCTTAGTGTAATTTTGTTATTTTTTTTTTATCTCTGATTGAAAGAGGAATTTTGATATGACCCTCAGCCAAAATTTGTTTGTATTGCGATTCTACACAACATATAAATTTTGTTTTTTATTTTTAGATTTTTTTTATTTTTTTTTGTCCCCTGAGCGTTGGGGCTGCCCGGAATCCTGCCCGGGGGTCATGCCCGACCGGGCAACTAGGCGTGTATTCGGGCACAAGTTGGGTGCCGAGTGTCGTAGCAAACAACCTTACAAAGGCATTTGCCGTCAATTTTAAAGGTCGCACATGGTGCGTCGTTGATCAACATAACGCGCTGATGGAGCAAATCCCGTAAGGGCACTCACCTCTGCAACCTCGCTCCTGGCGAAAGTCCGAGTCAAATGCAAACAAATTAGAGAGTGTGTGGGGCACGCATTATTGCGTTGCACTGAGAGGTGGTCGTTTAGTCCTCATCAGTACCAGGATGGCAGAAGGTGGCAAAGGCCATAGAGGTCAGTTACCTTCTCTATAGTTTTTAATTTGATTATATTTTTTTCTTTTATTTTATAAATACTAACCTCGCTCTGCGAACCGGCTCAGCCTCTAGCGGGACACGTCACAATCAGGGTAAAAACTTTATCTTGCGCACATGCAGGAGGTTTATGATTGAACGACGCGTCGAAAGGCGCGACATTGACAATCCTAGTACGGGAGAAAGTTTAAAGTTCGCCAAAATACGTCGAGCGTCTGACGGTCAGGATACCAGATGGCTACGATCCTAGGTGCGGGTGGCGTCTATGTGTTTTCTGACAGCCAAGAGGTTGGGCGGTAGGTCAAGGCAAATGTCTGGTTTATGTATGCAGGACCAGATACGGTCCTGCAACTATTCATATGCAGAGTCGCGCCTACCTAACTCAGGCTTGGGCTTAGCCCTATTGGTTACGGTACTGGACTTTCAAGCGATAAGATTGGGGTTCGAGGCCAACGAACGATTAAGGAGAGAATAAGAGCAACAGGCGGAGACTGAGGGGTCAAGGGTTTTATGGGACTATCCCCTTTGGTTTTGCTAAACGGGTCTGCACGTGGGTTCGACTGGCAAAAAGAAGAGAGTGTCAACGGATCCTCGTCCTCGTCAGTCCTACTAATTTTATTTTTAGCTCGTTTTTATTTTTATTTTTACCTTTATTATTTATCCATTTATAAAGTTTCATATTTGATCATGCCAGAAAGCTGGCTCCGATACCAACGGTGAAAAAGTACCATGGAGGAAGGATAGAAAAAAAAAGTAGAAAACGACTTAAAGAATGTTTGAAATTATTGAGCGAGGAGTGAATGGGGAGAAGTCATGCATCCACACCAAGACGGGGGCGGACAGCGACTTTGTCGCCGTCATCGCTGGCCGAAACATATGGTGTCAGCCGGCATGAGTTGTTATGACTGGCATTACAATAAGAAGCTAGTGAAACCCCCACGGGCGGACGCCACGAAAGTCAAGGACCTTGAGCACGAGCCTCTTTGGGCAGGGTCATTCGGGTTCCTATGTGTGCGTGGTGCTGACGAAATTCCTCTAACCTAACCGTCTTGAAACACAGACTAAGGGGGCTAATGTGCATGTGTGTCAGTGGGTGTATAACCCATGAGGCTGAAGAGACCTGGCAAGGATCACCTACAGATGCATCGTATGAGTCCGGTAAGATGTACTGAGAAAACGAAGAGGCTCGAAGAAAAGTAGGAAATTCGGGTGAGAAAGAAAGAAGTCAAGATAGAGCATAAAAAAAAGGAAAAGGAAGGGAGAGTCGCGAAGGTGTGAAGGATAGAGATCATTTGAAAGCAAGGAGACAATATAGCTTACCTAACCGTCGCGCCAACCAGCATGCTTCATCGTGCTGCTGGGTTGAACTGCACTAGTAAGTAGGAGGAGAAACATACCTAGCCTTGACCTGTGGTAGAGTGTTTGCAGAGGGAGGTGGTGTGACGAGGGCTGATACAGTTGTCGTTCTCATCAAAGTGTCCGACGGGCTTAAGTTCTACACCGAAGGAGGAAGTTGGAGGAAGCCAGTTGGGTTTTCAAGTCAGAATAGTTGCAACTCATACACCTAGCCCATATCACTTGCTGAGCCTCGAGAACACTCACTAAATATCAGGGCTTTGACTGGTCTGTGACCTTCCGCTTAGTCACGTTGTGACTATGAGTGTCTTGAGCATCAATAGGGGGGCTGTTAGTCAATTCTCAATAGCGCAGATTGTGGGATGTCAATCTGCTTATTTTTTTAAGAGGAAGAAAGAGAGAATACAATAATTCTCAGTGTGCGATTAACCTGTACCATTGGCAAAACCGGATCTTCCCTCACAACGGTGCGTCATAAAGACTACTCCAGATTTCGACAAATGTCGGACATAGCAGGGATTGACAGTCTGAGGGTTTTTCCTTAATTGTATTGGTTGCAGTGGCAGCAGTAAGCACTCATTAGCGATTGAAGTTTGCGGTTTGGTCCGCCGGAGACACGACTATGCATTCCCGCCGTTGGACAAAGTACATCTGTGTATTTGTACTTTCCGCACAACTTGGACAGTAAACAACTACGCTGGGTTATGTTGTGCAACTACCGCGTCTATGTTATGCACGTTGAGTTTCACAGTGTCTCGTTATTGAGTCTTACCTCATGCGCGTTGTTGATGTGTGTTGTTGCTCATACACACACTTTCGATTAGAACAGAGGGAGGTGCACAACTGAAGATTGGCCAGGGGTAAGGCGATGTAGCTTCAGAGGATTGTCAGGTTCAACGAGGGGATCGTTGCCGCAACTTCAAAGACAGTAAGAGGTTGTCGCTCTGCGTCTCGACTTCGATTTGACCATCTTATTGCGACTTTTAGCTGCCATTGCGGGACCCTCAGGATCTGAAGGCACCAAGACTCTCTCATGTGAGTTGAGTAGGTCCTTTCTTGTATCTCGAGCGCCTGACCTTTCTTCTTATTTCCTTCTTGATCTCAGTCTAGTCTATGTCTTGAGAGGAAGGCGGCGGGCGGGATTGCAACTCGTAGGACCGCGTTAAGGCCTTTGTGGGGGGTTGACACACCGATTGCGGGAGCTCTGCCGGAGCCCAGGCGGGACTGTGGAGGCAGGGAACTCAGAGGTAGGACGACACTATACCATTAGCATCCCAATAAACCCCTATCTATACAAACCTGGTGTTTGGTCTGTTTGACTTTCAGGACTTTAACTGTATCAGAAGAGAAACTTACTATGCATATTTAAGTCATCCGTCTGTGGTAAAAATCACGATTTTTGCATGCGATGATCTGAATGGGGCTAGAGATGAGGTCCTCCTGACTGACCCGATCGCTTTGCTGCTTGCCTAAGATATTGAAATCGGGTTGGAGATGAGGTCCTCCTGATTGATCCATTCGCTTTGCTGCTTGCCTAAGACATTGAAAT
>BFEA01000934.1:150556-159337 GCA_003427395.1 Chara braunii | reverse complement strand
GAGAGAGAGAGAGAGAGAGAGAGAGAGAGAGAGAGAGAGAGAGAGAGAGAGAGAGAGATAGACAAACAAACAATACTTCCATCGATAGGATGAGCAAAATCATACGAATCTACTGCTAGAACATGGAAATATACACTCGCAGAGAGACAAACACCTGACACTTCAACATCAACAACCAAAGTGGAACGATCATGGGACCAGAAAGGGAATAATAACGATGAAGATCATCATCGCGATGACAGACTGAGAGAAAGAGAGAGAAAGCAAGAAACATGAACAAAACTTGACAATAAATTAAATGGTTGAACACAGACCCATGTCTTTTCCCGCCTCATGACCTGCTTTCCGTCCATCCCTTCATATGCGTTGCTGCTCCTGGCTTTCAATTCAACGTCCACATCTGCAACAGCAACATTCTACAACATTCTCCTCCCTCTCCTTCCCCCCCCCCCCCTTGTTTGGCCGCAGCGTAGCTGCGGTGGGTCCACTTGTAGTAGTTGTAAAAACAAAAATGGTAAAGGGGATGTGTAACGACCACGAACGTAGCCACGAACTGCTTTAGGGTGCACACTGTCTGAGGTTGAGTGTGACCCTCCAGGAGGGTAAGTAAAACCAAAAGTTAGTTTGCAGAAATGGCTAAAGTACAACCATTTTTGCGATGTACCGGCACTGGGAAGTGTGCCGGGTACATCGAACTTTGAAGGAGCATAACTCTTCAAAGAATAATCAAAAAAATAAAAGGAAAAATTGTTTGGAAATGTCAGATTCTCAGCTATCTCGTGAAATTTTGGGACAATTGAGTAAAAGAAAAGAAAAATTAAAAGGAGGCTCCTTGAGCCCGTGCCTTTTTCCTGTGGGCTGGAGTGATGTACATCGCACGCCAATAAGTATAAAATGGTAACTCTTCCCCTTGCTGCCTCACAAAGTGGAAGTGCTGCCCACACTCATTCACTTGAGTGTTGGCCATATGCTATGCCACTGTGAGGGAGTTGAGGGAATACTCTACTAGAGGACCAGGAGGTCCGCATGGTGAAAGGAGGTACTTCTCCTCTAGGGGGAAGGAAGGTCGGGGACATCCATAGCTGAGGGCTGGGAGCACTTTGTTCCATCCTTGCGCTAGTGTTGCGGCCGTGAGATTGCGCCAGGGCCCGACTATGTGACAAGCAGCACCCAGTTTGGTAGGGTTATGCTGTCGGATTTATCGCGCGCTATTGACAACTCGTGTATGTGGGGAGAAGCTGCCTGGGTGACGACACCACGACGACAACATTTTCGGTGGGGTTATGAGATGCTATTTTGAAGGGGAGTGTTGCTTAAATTTTGGAGCACAATGAGCCTTTCTGCTATATTGTGCAAATGGGTAGTGGTGTTGCCGGACAACCGTGATACTGATTTTGACAATGCAACGAGCGTTACTCCCACATTTATTTGTTGTTGGGCACGGCGGTGGTAGACCAGTTTAGAGTCATCCGACAATGGTATGAGTGCTAGTGGATATTTTGAGCCCCGATGAGAGAGCAGGGGATTAATTTTTTGTGTGACAATTTTGTGCATGTCATCGACATTTGAAGGGGCAAGACTTATTGATACCGCTGCACGAGACAATTGGTTCATTTTGTCTTCGGTTTGTGGACCAACGACTTTGTTTTCAATGTGTGCATTCCGTGTTTTGTGTGGAGGTTGTCGGAACTCACGGCGCGCGTTGCAGAGTGATTAGTGAGATTCTCTACGCATATGGGTCGTGCCGGAAGTCATTATTGTTTTTTGAAGTTTGCAATGTAAGTAGGGATTTGTGAGAACCATCCGATGTTGCGGGCGATGGTGTGGGACCGCTCGAGACCATTTAGGAGTCATGACTATTTGAGACCGACTTGAGGGTCGATAAATTTTTTGGCGTGAGCGGGTTTTATTTATCGTGTTTGGGGCTATCTGGTGCGAAAGCGATGATTTGAGGCGGTGTGGACCTGCGTTTCCACTTGGGACAGTCCTTGAAGATCATAACCGTTATTAAGGAGAAAGGCCACGACTCATAAAGTTATCAACCTCGTATTTTGGACGTTAATTGCGGATACTTCTTTTGGTTGAGATATTACTTGACGTTCTTGAGTAACCGCTTCAAACTTTACGCAAGGTCAGTTGATTGACTAATATTTTTCCTTCACACTCGTTGTGATCCCACACTTTGCTTGACCCTGTTTGCTTTGAATATTCAAAGGAAAAGGTAGGATAAAAGTGGTGTGAGTCACGCATGTGAAAGGTGAGGTGTGACTTTGTGTGAAGTTTCATTGGTTTGTTTTGGATTCTTTTTGTTTACTTCAAGTGCATGCAAGTAGAAGGACGCGTGAAAACAGAGATTAATTATGCCTATTGAAAATGATTGTTATCTTTCTACCTTTCACCCGCCTGCATGTTAGAAGTATTTGTATTTTGAAGTTAATAATTTCAACGGGTACCATAAAAAACTCGTGAATACAATAAAGATGAAGTCAAATGGACTTAACATTTCCCTAAGGTTTACCCTTTTTATCTCAAATGACCTTATCTGCCTATACATGTCCAAATCTTCCTCATTCTCTATCTTCTCCGACTCTCTTCGTCTAAGTCACATTAGGTATAAGCAAAATGAGAATAATTGAAATCCACTCGCAGCGAATGGGACGAGGGTTCGTTGCTTTAGGAGCCGGCCTTATTATCGACCCAAAGTGGACCGTTTTACACGGGGTACTCTGCTGATTCGGTGGGGACGACCCAAATTTTGAAACGTCGATCAACTAGGACGGCCTCGACCAAGCGTGAAACCTACAACTCAATCCTAATCCCTTAGACACACAACTCAAAGAAAAGAGACGACCATGATAAAATATAATTATACCGAAATTAGTCGACCATTAGTCGGTAGGAAAATACATCCAGTTTGAAATGATAACTGGAATAATTTGAAATATCTTATCGTATTTTTCTATAACACAAGAACGAAATACAACCCGACCACCTCGGGTCAAACTCCATAAGTGAAGTACTATACTAAACTGCCAACGGGGAGTTGACTTCGACAATAATCCGAATGCAGCCTACAAGGTAGTTGGACTGCCTCAGTTTCGACTTGATGAGACATGCTACCAAAGTCCTTCATTCCACTCTGCCGCCGATCTAAAATTAGGTACACAAGATCGAAATACAACCCGACCACCTCGGGTCAAACTCCGTAAGTTAAGCACTATACCGAAATGCCAACGGGGAGTTGACTTCGACAATAACCCCGATGCAGCCGACAAGGTAGGTGAACTGCCTCAGTTTCGACTTGATGAGACGTGCTACCAAAGTGCTTCATTCCACTCTGCCACCGATCTAAAATTAGATATACACACACCCGTCTCCACACATTTTTAGTCTTTTTGGATGTCATGCTGCTTTGCGGATGATTCGTGATGAGGTGCATTACTCGAAGTATTGCATGTCTAACCCTCTGGGAAGTGATATGGGATACTCCTCCCTGCCCTAAAAAAAAAAGAAAAGAAAAAGAGATCAACGCCATAGGAAACGAACGACGCTCGGATCGAAACGCCATTTCAACCACGCGTACCTATATTGCATCGAATCCGGCAAACACCCTCTATTGAACTACCTCTACGACAACATGTAAAAACTTTCGCACGTGGATCACAAACTCGATAGGGATATGCCCCTAAGGATGTTGACCCATAAGGTTTATGAATCATCCGCAAAGATAACAACACTAAAATGACCTGGATGATGTAGGATGTACGCACAAATATTCGAATTCGTACCTGGCTTGTGATTATATGAACCAGACTGGATTTGTAGCCGCCTATCCATAAATGTAATGGACAAGACCCCTCTACGTTCACGCCAAGTGCAATACTATCGTCCGCTGGGCAGATAACACAATGATATTTTTCTATCAAGCGGACACCGTTTGCAAAAAAAAAAAAAAGTTTACAATTGTAGGGAATGAGATATACATTAATGGCGTAGTACACATAACAGGTTTGCTTAAGCACTACGATATCTTTTGATTTTGCGACTTGCATGGTAAGGGAAGGTCCATCCAATTCTGCAGATTGCATGATAAGCAAAAATTCCTTGCGGTTTTGCCTATTTCTGCTAGGTCTCTCTAGTTGTATTTACTCCATTGGCTCGCGTCTACGATTCAAAGAGATATCATCTTCATTCGGGGCCTCTATCAACTGTCACAAGGTGGATGATTGTGAATTGGGGCGAGGAAGACAACCAGACTAGGTGGATGAGAAATTACATAGTACACAAACGAGCTTGCTTAAGCACTACGATATCATTTGACTTTGCAAATTGTGTGGTAGGGGAAGGTTCATCTAATTCTGCAGATTGCATGATAGGCCGAGATTCACTGCAGTTTTGCTTATTTTTGCTAGGTCCCTCGCTGTATTTACTACATTGGCTCTAGTCTACGCTCCGAAGAGATATCATCCTTATATGGGGGGGTGGATGATTGTGAATCCGGCCGAGGAAGACAACCGGACTAGGTGGATGAGAAATGGGTATATCTAATGCAGGAATCAAAAGGTGATCAACTGCACTCGTGCTCAGAGTGTCTACAGGTCATGCAAATGCGGCTAAGGTAGTTGCACCTCATGTCTGGTGCAAACGCAGACCTGCAGTAATGAAAAAATCACTGCCACATTACATGCATCGGACTCGATACGTACAATTCATAGGTAGTGTATATCGACAGCGACGATGTCGTTCCGTATAATTCGGAGCATGCCCAGGTCGTCGGAGCAGATCCCTAACCCCTGCAAGGGGCGTGGTGGTCATGCTGTTCAAGGAGAAATGAAGTTGTTGTTTTGGAGGTGGTGATGGAGAAGGGGTACATCTCCGCCGAAGAGGCAATTAGAATGATCGGATTTGACGATGGATGCCTCTGCCGACGGGACGTTTGTGACAAGTGATCGAACCATTAATGTGTTGATGATAAGGTTCATGGCGAAGGGTTGGCATGCTAGGTGGAGGCGGAGGAAAAAAATAAAGATGATGACGTGGTGTTGGCGGTGGAGGCAACATGGCAGTGGAGGAGGTACACTTTCAACAGTCGTAGCATATTGGTAGGGTGGGGGAGGAGGTACACTTCCAGCAGCAGTCGCCGTATTGGTAGAATGCGGCCCTTCATCCCTTGCAACCATTATAACAATGTTTACATTGTTTGTTGTGGTTGGCATGATGTGCAACTGAGTTGGCGTATCCACATTAGTGTTTGCCATTTTAGTTGGCATAACAACAAAGGGAGGCAAAGCATACCCAATCCTAGCCTGCGTAGTGTGTGCCTATGCATAGAAGAGTTTTTTGAACTCCTCAAGGGCAGACACACGACTAGTCTGTGACAAACGTCACATGGGTTACTTACTTTTGGTTACTTGGTTTGATATGAGAAAGGAGGGGGAATTTTGAAGGCATAAGAACGGTTGGATGACATCCGACACTGCTATCCCAATGATATGATACTGGAACGCACAAACGGGAGTAACGGGATTGCCTCGTTGCTGGAAACAAATAGCGGTAACGAAATTACTAACGATCATACCTCACGCACGAGTTCGAAAATTTCAACAGTTTCTGGAAAGGGAGCTCATAGAGATTTAAACCGCCAGTACTTGGCCCAGCTATCGATGTCGAGCCTAGAATGCCCCTGCGCGCCAATTTTTGTTGAAGCGCCGGAGTACCGTTTCAATTCTTTTTTGGCTGGCGCTTCCAACGGCGCGGCGTGTTAACGGGGAAGCGCCACGGCTGATAGTTGGGCCAAGTACTGGTGGTTTAAGACACTAGAAAATTCTCTTCCTATCAGGACAAAGCCTAAAAGCAAGGGGTGGTGACAGGTACGATCCGACGGATTTAGAATAATACGAATTCCAAAGTTACCGCTTGGTTTAACCTGGTCACTTTCTGCAAGGATATCCTGGGGCTGGGTTACCCCATGGAAGCCTTTTCTACGAGGGTTAAGAAAGTGAGCACCCGGAAGGGTGGCTAAAGGACCGATTTGGTGGTCCAACTCAAAGCTTGGTACAATGCCACTACATATAAGTTAGAAATTGCCCAATGGGCACTGACATGATCAATGGGAATTGGGATGTGTTCAGAGACGGACACGAAGCAAGAAAGTACCGACAGAAAGTATGCAAAGACTTGCACGATAACTACTACTAGGTACTTTAGAAAAGTGATGCAACACAACTGTAGGGGCAAGAATCAGGATACATATGGCACAAAGGTAAGCGGTGACCAAGTAAGCTTCGAAAAGGCATGTACAGTTCTAGGACAACCGCAATCTTATGACACAATTATATGACAACAAAGCTTACGGGGAGTCTATAATGGAATTTAGCCGCTTCGCGACGGTAATTCAATAAAATAAGGGTTAGGGAAATTCGGAGTGGATATTTTTGAAAGGAAAATGAAAGAAAGTGACATAAGGTGAAAAAAGTACTGCAAGATAGATATAAAAGAAGTGATCACGCTCGACGCTTCACTTCTTGAGTGCTACCGGGCAAAAGGGTGGTGCGTGCACGATGTTCAACGCAGCAGCATAAATTTATGTACTGTGATATTAAAGCCCAATGTTTTCACGCATAATTGTGTTATCATTCAACAAAGGAGGGACCCACTTCATTTGATTGTGTGGAGGGTTGATGCTACCTGTGGTCGACATTGGTATTAGGGAGTGAGTGGTTGACCGTTGCATGTGGTTGTGTGAACCCGAACGTGGAATCAGCATGCGGTAATTGATGAACAATTGCCTAGCGCACCATGCGGCGAAACAAGTTTGAAAGTCATGTGACATGAGTGGGTAGTTGGCGTTGTCGTCCACACACATGTGCAATCCAACCTAGTAAGCATACGACATGAATATTCAAAGGAGGACCCCTAGTAACCATACTGCATGCCGTCCCATGATCATACCTACGGCCTTGAGCTGGGCATTGTAGGAAGTATTGGGATAACGTATAACAAGGAATGCCCATACCTCAACCTTATCAACACGCGAATGGGAAGTGAACCGTCTGGCGGAACCAAGATTATAGCCCCAACAAAAAGACATGACCCATCTTGCTCAGCAGTTTCTTTCCACTCAGGAGTATACTGAGCAAGGAGGGGGGGCGGAAATGTCTTCCACGATGTCATCAAACAATTAATTAGCCCCAACAAAAAGACATGACCCATCCTGCTCAGCAGTTTCTTTCCACTCAAGGGTATACGGAGCAAGGAGGGGGGGGGGGAAATGTCTTCCACGATGTCATCAAACAATTGATATACGAATGCATATGCTTGCACAGCACGCAAATCTCGCTATCGACGTTCAAAGATGAACTGTGCTTCATCCTAGTACAGCATCACGTTGGCAATTTCTGATCCGACGTTAGTGCCCATAGGGATATCGACCTCCATATGGCCCAAAGTGACATCCATTATATAAAGATAAATATGAGAGACCCTAAACCGAAAATGTTGATCTCTTTCTGACACTCAAGAGGATGTCCAAGCCATGTGAAGTAACCCACTCCCCACGATAAGGACCTCCAACAGTCATGCACATTTGTATTGGCCTTCTGCCCTGTGGGATCCGCATCAAAGCAATAATCATGTGTTTCACGGACAGCATTTAGAACATTGTTCAAAATCTTCCCATGCGGCAGGTTCATATACCTTCTTGTAAAATCCGTTGTATGTGGCCTACAACCTCACTTCGCATTGTGCATTGTGCTTGAGATCTCAACATTTTGCACGATCCAGCAATGGCGCACCCCTCTTTCTTGATGAAGCTCATTGTCCGTACTTCGCAAAAAATTGATCACACCTTGGAGAGCATAGCTATATGAACGAGAGGCCATTGTTGTACTTGCAAGAGGCTTATGACGGGGGCTGTTCTGCAGATCAGAGACTGAAGGTCAGTGACGTGTTGAGCAAGCTGAAGATTGGGAAAGTGTTGTTTCGCTGATGGGAAAGGTTGTCCCGCTGAGTAACTCCAAGAATTTGACGTAGAGCGGATGTGATTTGCGTGCTTCAAATGCAAAATAGAGATAAGCCGTAGTGTCAGTATCTCGATAGCCCCAACGTTGATTGAAAAGTGCATGGCGTTCGAGGATGCTGGCCGACTACCAAATGTTGTGGTAACTAATATGCGTACCATCGGTTGCAGCACATAACCATGTTGTGCGATGTTTTATCGACATGTACTATGGTAAATTGCTGCTGTAGCTGCTGTCGAGATATGTTTGTGTGTGTGTGTTTTGGATTTTCACCACAACAACCCCTAATACACCTAGATGAGTAAAACCAAAATCGAAGCAGTTTTATGTGTGTGTGTGTTTTGAATTTTCACCACAACAACCCCTAATACACCCAGAAGAGTAAAACCAAAATCGAAGCAGTTTTAGTCCTATTGCAGACTACGAAGCACACTTGTGTGTGTGTGTGTGTGTGTGTGTGTGTGTGTGTGTGTGTGTGCGTGTGTGCACGTGCGTGTGTGCGCATGTGTGTGTGTGTGTGTGTGTGTGTGTGTGTGTGTGTGTGTGTGTGTGTGTGTGTGTGTGTGTGTGTGTGTGTGTGTTGGACCCAGACGAGTAGAGCCAAAATTGAAGCAGCTTTAATCCTGTTGCAGAGAACGAAGCACACCTGACTTGAGACATTCCAACAATGAAACAGTTTTACCTCTATAGCAAGTAAAATGGAGCACATGTTGAAATCCCTTTGTTATGTTTACTTTGGCTTTCTTTGGGCTACCCCTTTCAT
>BFEA01000934.1:143056-145556 GCA_003427395.1 Chara braunii | reverse complement strand
GCATCTGATCTACCCACCCTCTCTAATGAATGCAGTGCACCTGGTCTATCCACCCTCTGATGAATGCAGTGCATCTGGTCTACCCATGCTGCTCAGCCACTGACCACTGCACAAATGCTCCTGAACTATGTTGCTTTCTTTCCAGCTCACGCGCGAAAAGAACAAGGAAAAGGAAAAGGACACCTACCCAGAATTTAGTGAGGATGTATAGCAGCCTAGCAGGGGATAGGGATGCTGGACCGGGCTCCATCGGATATGCTGGACTCGCTCTCCAGCCAAGTGGGGTTGGTCACATGAATGGAGGGCCTTCTTGCAGGGGCAGAACAGTGGTAAATCCTTTCTTGAGAAGGAAATCTATCCATGCTGCTGTCTCAGGATCCTTTTCAGACATAATGGAAGGAAGCACGGAGCAAGTATTCTATGTAACAGGGATGCTGGACCTGGTTTTCAGCGTGAGCAGTAAAGCTCGCTAAAAAAGAAAAGGGAAGAAGGAAAAACAAGGCGAAAAATAATACCTTCTTGTCCCGCACACAACCCCTTTTGATTGACGCTGTTATGCTGTATTCATTCCCGTACAACTTCAACGCCAGAGACACATGTAATGATTGGGCGCTGTGCTTAGGGAAGAGGGTAGGGGTGTCCTCCACTGCAACTGCTAAGGCAGGGACTCATGAGCAACCCCAGTAGTAAGAGCTAGGGTGAACAGGAGCAACAGGAAGACGGGGGGGAGGGGGGGCACAGGCGCCATCTCCACAAAGGACTAGAGGGGGAGAGGAGTGTAGGGAGGTGCTTCGTGAGAAAGACTGCGCATTTTAGACCACCAGTATCAGCCTCCCTCCTCCAATACATGTGTGCAATGACTTGCTGATTTCAACTGCCGGGACTAACCGCGAGGCTGTACAGTACAGCAGTAGGGTAGATTCATAATTTTGTTTGGCTGAGGGCTAACCGAGAGACCTACCTGTAAGGAAAATTCGTGAGGGACATATCTGCAAATATGGGAAAAATAGGCCCAGCAGTACTTCGAATTTCCTACAGCTATCCTCACTGCGTTTAGCAGGCCCGGGCTACCCCTAGGACAGACAGGCCCTAAGGGCCTAAGCTGATAGACGGTCCTATAGCCTATAGCCGGGTCCAGTAGAGGCCAAGGGGCCGAAACCGAAATGGTATCGGTCGGTCAGTCCGTCCGGTCTAGGTCTAGGCTAGAGTAAATAGAGTCTATTAATAGTTTGGGGAATTGGGTTGGGACTTTTGGCAGTTCATTTTCGCGATACAGCGTTTGGAGCTAGGAGAGTTTTGGGAGCGGCGATTGTCTGCAGGCGGTACCCTGAGACCCTGACCATGGACAGCAGCCATAGCCAGCGTGTTGAGGACTTGCCATAGCTGGGGCATCCTCTGCGCACCAACCCCTGTGGGTTCCTCTGCGAGTGGCTGGGCTGTGTGAAGACTCTTCACTGAGTCCTTGTGGGTGGCGGCAGCCATAGCTGCCGGTTCTTCGTCAGAGTTGTTCAGCGGCACTGAAGACTTCATCGCAGGATCTGTTCTTCATCTGGGTGGTTGGCGCTGGCCTCTGGGAGGCCATTCTGATGTGGCGCTACTAACTGGGTGTAGGGTAGAGAGTGGAGTGTGAGGTTCTGAGAGTGGCGAGACACTGGAACAAACTCTGTAACGATTTCTGGTTAATTGGCTCATCATCAGTGTGTATTCCAATTGTTATCCTCGCAGGTTCTTTCTTGTGATTGGTTGTTGGGAGTTTGTCAGAGAGTGAGAAACACTGTGTGTCTTCTCCCCATCTGTGCATGGTTGAATTCCGCTGCTTATCTCTGTCTGTGTGCAGTTTGGACTCTGTATCCTCTCCCCCTTGTCTGGTACATGTATGGGCGTGTGTCAGATCCTATGTGTGAGTGAGTGGCGATAAATTCGTCAGACAACCAAGTTCATAACATGTGGCTGTAGACAGCAGGGGCTTCACTTTCGATGAAAGGGCCTGAAGGGTGGTGGTCGGATTCGTTTCGGCGTAAAAGCTTGAGGTTCAGAAATTTAGGGTCCACCGTACTGGAGGGATAACATAGCACACCTACAGATGGTGAGGGGGCACGGGCCACGGGTCGGAGATGCCAAGGACGTAATCCAAATCGCCAACTTCCTGGACTACCGGTAGGGAGACCTATGCTGCAGGCCAAAGACTTGGGTATGCTGCAGGCCCAAGACTTCGGTATGCTGCAGGCAACAGACTTGGGGGCATGCTGCAGGCCAACGAATTGGGTATGCTGCAGGCCAAGGACTTGGGAGCGAGAAAGACGAACTCACTTGGGGGTGGGAGCGGCCAGTTGTGAAGATTTCTGAACTGCTCACGTCACATCCTCCAGGATGCAATCAGTGGAGCACCTGATTTGATGATGAGGCCTGAACTGTAGGTGCAGCATTTTATATGGGCCCCTGGCCTTGTTCACCCTTGCAATTCGACTAAAACTGCAGGGAGACACACACACACACACAC
>BFEA01000934.1:124333-143007 GCA_003427395.1 Chara braunii | reverse complement strand
AGAGAGAGAGAGAGAGAGAGAGAGAGAGAGAGAGAGAGAGAGAGAGAGAGAGAGAGAGAGAGAGAGAGAGAGAGAATTGAGTGGGACCTTGGGTCTTCTTCTTCTCTCCATGAGCCTGAAACTGCTGGGAGACTCTGGGACAGATTACTGTACAGTGGGGCCTTGGTCTTCAACCAAAACTGCTGGGAGATGCAAGGAGAGAGTCGGGACCTTGCCCTTCTCCTCTCCATGGGATTGAGACTGCTTGGGCCCCTCTCCATGGGACTGAGACTGCTGGTTCTCCTCTCCATGGGACTGAGACTGCTGACACTCCTCTCCATGGGACTGAGACTTCTGGGACACTCTGTGAGAGCGGTGAATGACGATGAGAATTTCATAGTTGATCTTTGGACTCTGCACTGACAGAGGCGAAGGGCCCAGTCTGTCAGTCCAGACCCCAAATTATCTCCTAAAAAAGGAAAAAACTTCAAAAAAGTAATGCAATACAATTATACAAATTTATACAATATAAACTCTCAATAGACAACTCTCAATTGCAACTCTCAATCAGTTGTGTATATTGAGAGTTTATATTGTATTGCATTACTTTTTTAAAGTTTTTAATGTTTTTTTCTTTTTCAGAATTGTATAATTTTTTATTAATTTATTAATTTTCATTATTATTTTGAATTCAAGAAGGTTACAATTTACAGCGAACTTGATAATCCTTCCATCACCTGCGTCTGCATGGCTACCGTCTTCCCTCGAACATGACGCACTCTGTATACAAGCTATCTTTCTGGTTCAGTACAGCCATAATGAGGGTGAGTAACCGTGAGTTGTCTTTGGGGGAAGACCACAGCCGCAGTTGATTGCCACTCTCTCTCTCTCTCTCTCTCTCTCTCTTCTTCTTCTTCTTCTTTTTTCTTTTTTTTTTTTTAATTGGGAACCATGCTCCAATCTATGTGGGGAGTAACACGTGCTGGGAACTGGGCCCAGCGTCCCATTTGAAACCATATTGGAGAACATAATATGCAAAAGCATAATGGCCATTATCGGGTGGGGCCATAATGGCCATCACCTCCCTCAAGGTGTCCGCAAGGTCGTGTCACTCTTTTTTCCATTGACGCTCCCATGCAAAACTACGATTGCTCTCAGAGAATTCAAAACTAGGCCATCGACTTGCATACATGTAATGGTACGGATGCTTTCGAGAAGTCGACAGTCGTTTCTTTGCTCGCTTACCTGTGTTGTATTGCGCGTTGAAGGTTGTTTGTTCTTCAGCTGTCCATAAACTACTAGCGAGTTGGGTTCGAACTTCAGTGCCATTACTGTCCAGCAGAAAAAAAAAAAAAAAGGTGTAGCATAAATATTAAATCTCAGTGTACATTACTTTTGGCTTGTGTAAGCATGCATGCTGCGTGAGCAACAAAGTGCGATTTCTGGTTTTTTTCGACGCGATTCTGAGTTTCGGTGTTCTATCATCGTCAATTACGAGACTTTACGACAGACATACGTTATCAGACCTTGAAGACCGAAAACTGGGCCACTACCGTCTTCACCCGAATAGAAAGCCCGGTCATTATCGCTGCATCTGGACTGAAAGAAGCCCCAAATACAGCTATAATGACCGGGCGTTATATTCCGGTGAAGACGGTAGGTCAGATTGCATGACATATGCTACGTAGTACATACAAATGACAAAAAAATAATATCCACACAGCTATCACTTGATACTACTTGATAGTACTTGATAGTACTGATACTACTTGATACTACTTGATAGTACTTGATACTTGGTAGTACTTGATAGTACTTGATAGTACTTGATAGTACTTGACAGTGAGTAGAATGAAGTTCATGGAATGAATTGCAACGACAAACGAATGGATAGTAGAGGGCAATGGCAAATGTCATCTGCCAGGGCAAGAAGGATATAGGTGAAAGAACCATATATATATGACTTGGAGTGAACACCAACTGGCCTAGCTCAGTTGAGACACGCGCATGAACTGGTGAAATACGAACTGCGGTTCAGATCCCAATCCACTCAGAATTAAACTGGGGCCGATCGGTCTGGACTCTGAAAAGGATATAGCTAAACGCCATTGTCGTTTCGGAAAAGAGGAAAAAGGGGGAAAAGAGAAAGGGAAAAAAAGGGATGATAGTGAGCGGTGTGATCCGCCTCCGATAGGTGAAACACCTCAGCCTCTCAGGCAGGTTTACATAGACAATGGCATAGAAGCAGTGAATAAATAAGAGGATATAATATTTATTCTTTGAACTGGGACTACGGTCCGACTACAAGAATAGTAAACCATATAATAATAAAACCAATATGAATAAATTTACAAGTTACAGCAACATTGAGAGCAGCAAAAACGAGGTGGACAGTGGACTTCAATGAAAGAAGTTAACGAGTCGCAGTCTGCGATGATTGAACACTATGTTTCCCTTCGTTAGTTCTTCCAACGTCCTATATCACTCACCTAACCCCCTTTATCCTTTAGTGAAAACAGAATGTATCATCATCATCATGTACTCGTACTGTATGCTCATGTCTCGTCGCTGCTGCTCGCAGCTTGCCACACGCTGGCATGCAGATCCTGAGACGAGACCTGCCACATATCAGATGCAGACCAAGAGCCACCACAGTGCTACGAATGCGCACTTCCTGTCTACTTTCTACACCTCTCTCTCTCTCTCTCTCTCTCTCTCTCTCTCCCCTCCTCCCCAAACTTCCCACTTCCGCATTGTCAAGATCTTTGTCTAGGTCTCTCCTTCTATGAGCTACCCCTCCGGTGCTTCCAATGTCCAGAATCTCTGTTCAGCATCACTAACTCCCTCTCATGGCCTGTCCTTCATCCCCAGCTTGCTTTCCATGGTTCACATAACCCCTTAAACCACCAGCGCCTCCTACCCTCTTTTTCCGATGCGTTGTGCTGCCTGGCCCTAAAAGCTAAAAGAATTGAGCCGTCGTGCCAGGCACCGCGAGCCTTTCCCATCGCGTACACATGAACTGCGGTTCTCCAGCACGTTAACTGGTACGCAGAACCGAGGTACCTCATCAGGGAAAGGGACTGGTGGTTTGAACAGACAGATATCCCAATGTGGAATAATTGATGTAATGAAAAAAGTGCACTGACGACAGAGACTTGCCGCTGTTGAGCAACACACTGTCCAAATAACTTGGCAATAAGTTTACCTACTCAAACACACACATGCACTCCAATAACAGACTGGACTCGCATCAGATATGGATGATATTCCCTGCTAGTTTATTCCGGGAAAAATTGGGAAGACTCCGGCTTCCCTGACATTTTAAATAATTGAAGACGAAGGCAATTGGGGCTTTACAAAATATAAAGTATGACTTCTTATCCTCTCTCTCTCTCTCTCTCTCTCTCTCTCTCTCTCTCTCTCTCTGTGCAATGATCAATCAAAGTCTTCCACACCTACCTCATAGAATCACGCTTGAGAAGATGCTATATGTATATATATATTCAGAGCACCCGAGGGTTGCAACCCTCATCCATGTTGCTAAAAATGCCGCTACTTTCCTCCCGGCATAGGCACAGCTTCCTGCGTGGCATATGCCCTGCCCCCCTCCCTCTGAAGTGATCGGCTACGTACACCTCCTCCAGCAGCGATAATGGATAACAAGTCAACAAGCACTAACATTTCGAGAATCAAGGATAAACAATAAGCTTGAGTAAAACATCAACGACAGCAAATTCAATACCAGTACGACAGGAAATCGATCAAGTAATCCTCACCCCTGATCAGTGATTACTCCACAGGTGCATCGAGCCCTGAGCCTCCTTCGTTCGTGGCTGGATGGGTAGGTGCACATGCTCTCCCCTCCTTTTGAAAGCATATAGCTTGCAGGCTTATCAGCAGCAGCTTCATTTCGTGCCCCATCCGTGCGGCGTGCCAGCATGATGTCCAGTCGAGCGGTGACAAACACTTCAAGATGGAGGATTCTCTTCAGGAAAAAATAGGACTCCCTGAAATTTCGACTCCTTTCTCACGCATATAGATTGCGGGCTTCCCTACCCAGTGCTCGGTGCCAGCATGATGTCGGGTCGAGCGGCAACAAAGACTGCAAGATGCTCAGGATTTCTTTCAAGGAATCCCTGGAACTCTTCCCAGCTGACCACTCCATCCTTGTTCAGATCCATTTTCCCAAAAAGTTTCTTGACCTGCCAGTCACAAGGATTCAAGCAGAGTCACATGATCATACCATAAGTGGTAATTTGGCTTTCTGACTTGGAAGTCTTTCTGTATTTTTGACTTCTTATTATTCTTTTCGTTTACTTTTTCTCACTTTTCTTGCTCCAACCAATGCCGCCGGATTTGAGTTTATTGGGGATTGGGCGAAGACCTTGACTTTGAGGGAATTTATGAAGATGATCAAGGAAAGACTTCTCAATGGTGGACATGCAATGGTACGGAGCGGCATAAGCAGACGTCGACGGGGAGAGAGGCGGCAAAATTAACCGGCACAGCCAGAGCGTTCTTCGCTGACAGGTCTCTTTCTCGGCCTTTCTCAGCCCTCCTCAGTCTCTCTCAGTTGTCTCCATGATACTTTTTCCCCTGGCGGTGAAGGAAAAACGGAGCATATCTCGGTAAGGGAGGGAAGGAAGGAGTAGGATCTTCTGAGACTGACACTTGGTAAGGAAACTGGATGGGACGGTGGACACGCCCAGCAGTATTGTTTTTCAGAATTTGGAAGTGGGGGGAACCAGGTAGAGAGAGCAGATATCTGGCGCCAGGTGCAGGGTGAAGAGGTCCCCCCCTCCCAATCTCCTGCTCAGTCAATCCCCTGGTCCCCAGGGTAATCAATGCTGGCAGGATCATGCCACACTTTTCTGTTGAGATTTGATGAGATTTGATGTGATTGGAATTTTGCCTATGTAAGGGACGCTGGACCCGGTTTCCAGCTCCCCACCAATAGATGGAGCCCTCCCCAGGTGCTAGCGGTATCTGCTCGTACCAGCACCACTAGCACTGACGGGTGCGTTTAAGCGATATATAATTCGCAAGCTATGTGTACTCTGTGAATCACTTATCGAGGAGAGAACGGGGCCAGCTGGACAAGGACTCCTCCCAAGGACCGAACCAAGCTTGAACCCGTGACCTTGTAGCATGTACCCCCCCAAGGACCGAACCAAGCTTGAACCTGTGACCTTGTAGCATGTAATCCAAGACTCTACGTACGAGCAACTACCGGAAATGGAATGATCGTGTGATATGCCAGACTGGGGAGAACATCAGAACACCCGAGACCAACCAACACCCCAAGCAAACCCTGTGAAACCCACAACCAGCATACAACACCGTGGACTACCCTTGGGTGGTGCACAGGCAGTGTCTGTAACGTAAGCCCGAGGGGATGTGTGTCCAGCCGTGCGTCAATCTAACTCCCTGCCGGTGTCCATGCACAAGGCTGCGGGGTTTGAACCCGCAACCTTATACCACAATGCGCATTTCCAACTGGTGCTCTAACCACTGAGCTACATCAACTGGACTTGCAGGGGTCCCCTCTATATAGTCTTTAACACAATTGTGTCGCATAAGTAGCGACCTGCACGAATGGTGTAACAACGACTGCCCCGCTGTCTCCAACATGGGCTCAGTGAAATTGAATGCTCCATGAAGATGCGGAGTAACAGTGACTGGGTAGTGAAAGGTGTTTTTTTTTTTTTTTTTTTTTTTTTTTTTNAAGGCGTTTGACCAGCTTACAGCTGTCAACCAGCGACATTGGACATCCGTTGATGCTCTCTCTCGTGAAGTGGATCGTCTGATGCAGGTACCAGGATTGAACATCCATGATGATCAGGTCCTCTACATCTACTCACGAGCCTTACCTGAACCTATCCGCGGACAGCTGGTTGCTGAGTCAAAATCGGGTAAGTATACGTATAGACAGTTCCGGGATCTCGCCTTGCAGTGAAAACAAATGACGTCGCAGGTGAAAAACACCTACGCTGGGGTTACCAAGTCAAAGCAAGGGAGTGGATTAGGGAAAATAATTTTGTGGAGGCAGAAGAGACAAGACCACACGCTCGTGTTCGACGACGACACAATCGAGAAGTGGCCCCTCAAAGGAAGCTAGGGACAGGCGAATGCGGGCCGGGAATCGGAAAAGAGTGATGTCACCGCCAAAGTTGTCAGCAAGGGTGGCAACAATAATAGAAATGGAAATGGATATCGGAGGAGACCACATTCCTTTCCAGCCCATTCTGGTATAGGTTCCGAAAGGCCTTGGGAGAAAATTGGCATTTTCGAGGATATATGGTAGGAGAGGAGAGGATGGATAACCATCAGTGCCTGAAGTGCAGCATTGCGGGGCATATTAAAGCATGGTCCCCTCTGATTAGGAATCCAAACGGGAGCAGCCATCTGCTCCTACTGAGCCGAAGGGTGCAGATGTAGATCCGGCGTCGGGAACCCCTTTCCACCTTTCAACTCCTATGGCAGAGGATATCTCTTCCTTGGGCCCTCACTCAGATCGCCTTGAACCTGTGATGTGCAGAATCCCTCTGAGTGAGACCCTTGATGAGCTTGGCAATGAACTGATTAACTTTCGAAGCTCATGGGCTAAGAAGGCGAAGTCTAAGGGCGAGTTGATGCTTGCAGATGTAGAGATTTCGAAGACAAGGACCGTTGCTCTGTTAGACCCAGGCTCGACTATATCCTACGTATCCAAAGGTGCTGTAAAGAAAATGCACTTGGGTATGCGAGTAAGGAAATCTAGCATAGCCTATTGTCTCTACGTTGGCATATCGGAGTACCATCACGATTTCCCAATGTGTGGAAAATGTGAAGTGTTACTTTAGGAAACAGGAAGGTAAGCGTATCCTGCATGAAGTAACATTCCTGATTGAAAAGAATCTGCTGTTTGATATGATCTTGGGAATGGATTGGCATGAGGAAGCAGACCTTGAGACCAAATATAAGGAAAAACTTGTGAAAATTAGGAACGAGAATAATGAGTTGAAACTGATTAAATTGTATCATAAATCAGGATCCGACTCTACATTGTCTTTCTGTTGTACGAGTCTCCCTGCATTTCGATCCATGGTTGTGAAAAAGAAGTTGGCACAGGAGGTGATGATGGTGTTAGGAAAGACTGTCGGTGAATGTTCCTCTTCCTACCCTCCTATTGAAAAACTACTTGACGAATATAAGGATCTGCAGAATGAACCAATGGGGGTAACCGAAAGGAAGATAAAACATACCATTGAGATTGTTCCCGGAAGTAAAATTCCCAAAGCACCAATCTATCGTATGTCCCCAAAGGAATTTGATGAATTGAGAAAGCAACTGCAGAAACTAATTGACAAGGGATGGATCATACCTAGCTCTTCTCCTTATGGGGCTCCTGTTTTGTTTGTTCCCCAAAAGGAAGGTGAGTTACAACTTTGTATTGATTACCAAGGGTTCAATGCGGTCGCTGTTAAGAATGTCGAACCCCTCCCTCGAATTGACGACCTTCTAGACCAATTGCAAGGAAGCAGGTACTTCAGTAAAATTAACTTGAAGTTCGACTATTGTCAGATTGAGGTAGCCCCTGAAGATCAAGACGGCCTTCAGAACAAGGTATGATCACTATGAGTTCGTAGTAATGCCGTTTGGGTTGACTAACGCACCTGCTACCTTCCAAAGGTCAATGAATGAGTTGTTTAGAGAATGGTTGGACCAATTCGTAGTAGTATACCTTGATGACATCCTGGTCTTCAGCAAGACACTGGAATACCATGAAAAGCATCTGCGTTTGGTCCTACAAAAACTGAAAGAAGAAAACTCCAAATCGAATCCTAAGAAGTTTGAATTTGCGAAATATGAAGTTCTATACCTAGGACACGTTGTGAATGAAGATGGGTCGACTATAAAAAATTGACCTAAGCCAAAAACTCTAAGACTTGCACTCCATTCTTAGGCTGGTCAGTTATTATAGGAAATTCGTTAAAAAGTATCTTGCATAGCTGCCCCAACGAGGAGGCTCATGAAGAAAGAAACTATTTGGCTTCCGGATAAAGACTGTGAGTCTGCATTCAGAAAGCTAACATATGCGCTCACTCACTACCCTGTTCTGAAAATTGCAGACCCATCCTTGCCTTTTGTTGTGACCACTAGCGCGGGTCAGAACAGGATTGGGGTTGTACTGCAGCAAAATGATGGGAGGGGTTACCGGGCAATCGAGTTCATGTCCTACCGACTCCCTTCGGACAAAGTAGCAAACTCAACCTATGAGAGAGAACTATTTGCAAGCTCTACTGACATGGAAACACTACCTCTTAGGTAGGCACTTCAAAGTCTACTCAGAACACGAGACTCTCAAGTGGCTTCAGACGCAACCTCGTATTACTGACAAGGTTGCCAGATGGTCCGCTATCATTGCAATTGTCACCTACTCGGACATAGGAAACGACCTGAAGGATAAGATTCGAAAATGACATGCCACTGACCCAGTCTGGCAAACTATTATAGACAATCTAACATAATGAACCTACAAAGACTCTAATTCTTGGTGAGTGCCTTGACACAGCGGGACACTTTGGGTTCAGAAAAAAATTGCCAATGTCCGAGAACACTTTGTTTGGCAAGGATTGAAGAATGACACACTAACGTACGCGAGAACTTGTCTTGTGTGCCAGCTCAACAAGCCATCCCACGAGAGTCCCTTGGAACAATTGAGACCACTACTGATCCCTGAAAGACCAGGTGAGTCGATTTCCATCGACTCCATGAGCCTAATTAAGAGTCGGAATGGAAACAGTCAGGTATGCTAGGCAAGAACAAAACTTGTCATTCAAAAGTTTCATATGCGATGGGTTTCTGAGTATGGATTCCCTACGCGTCGGATAGAGATGTGAGATTCACCGGAGAATCTTGGCGGAAACTGATGGAAGCTTATGACACCAAATTGACAATGTCGTCAGGACGACATCTTAGGACTAACGGTCAAACCAAACAAATGAACAAATTGTGCCAACAGCTCCTACACATATATGTGCGTCCTCACCAGATTGACTGGGATGAGAACCTACCCAAGATTGCAAGTGCATATAACAGTATACACACTTTTACCAGACGAACACCCAATGCACTGCACAAAGGATGGCAACCTCTGAGACCAATTGACTCTCACGAGATTGGATCCAAAAGCTGCCCCCAAGAACCCAAGAATTCACAGTTCTCTATGACCAAGACATTGAAAAAGCAAAAGAGAATATAAGGAAAGCCCAACAGAAAATGATTGAACAGGCAAAGAAACATAGAAGGCCTGCACAATTCAACGAAGGAGATATGGTTTGGGTTGAATCCAACAAATTTTCACTTGAGGAAAATGTCTCGCAGAAACTGCTACCTATCTACTATGGACCCTGGGAAGTTCTCAAAGTTATAGGCGATGCAGGTGGACCTTCGTACCGAATTGACATTCCCCCTCATCTAAAGAACTACCCAGTCTTTCACGCATCTAAGTTGTTACCCTATGCTGAAGGACAAGAATTCCCAAGTAGAACCGTCTTCATTTCCTCCTCCAATGGATGGTGGGTACCGAGTGGAGAAAATCATTGAACACGGGTTTTTCTCCAGTGGAGCTAGAGGAAGACCTCAGAAGCAATACAAGGTAAAGTTTTCTAATCAACCGCCGTCTGAAGCTCGCTGGCTTAGTAGAAGATACCTACCGCTCCTGATATTGTCTCTGCATACGAGAGAGGTTTAAGCATCCAAGCCTGAAACGGAATTTCTGCGGTGGAACTTGAAATCGGGCAGGATGGAATGCTGTAACTCGTGTGCCGAAATTGAGCCGCTGGGCTCTGGTTGTGCCCTCAGACAAGCACAAATGGGCAGGCCCTGAAAAAAGGGGTCAAACTGGCCATAGGAACAGGCCTAGACCGGCAATTGACCGACAAAATGTCAACAGTCAAGTCGTGGACCCAGGCCCAAATCCGAGAACTCAAAGTCAACACACAAGATTTCCTGGCCATCGGTATGGAATGATCTCACAGTGGTCTGCAGGTTCTGGAAGATTCAGGCCTCAAGGAGTTCAGACCAAAACTGGGACAAATTGCATCTGAGCCGCAATCCGTCCGGGGCCTCACACAGACAGAAGCTGACCCTGGAGAACGCGAGTCGACACTATATAGAGTTGACTTCACCACTGCTTGGATATTCAATCTTGCACGTTGCTTGCGGCTTCGATGCTGTACGTGAAACTTGAGAGCAGGCAGGGGGATTTGATTTGATTTGATTGGATTGAATGAATGGATGGATGGATATCTATTAGAACACCAGCCTTACTGGCAGCAGCAGTAAGCATTATGAAAAGGTCAACATAAAGGGAACCAAATGCATTATTGTGGCAAATGGATCATTACCCCGCAGAGACAAGCACCTCTACCTCCAGCAGTCATTTATGGAGGAAAAACAAGGGAAGGGGGGAGGGGAGAGGGGGCGGGGGGAGCGTGGATTGTGACGTTGCTGTATTCAAAAGGATTCAGATTTTGAACTGTTTGAGTTGCACGTTGCAACCTATTAAGTAACAGAGCAGTATAGCTGTATTAAGTGCAACTTTCAAGGTAGATGCAGACATAATAACCATGCGTTGTCTCCAGGAGAGGGAGGTACTCAACCTCTCAGTTATGTGACAGTTGAAGTATGCGCAGGGAATCATTAGCAGTTGACCACTTGGTTTGCCCGTTTCTTTTTTCATTTCCTATTTCACCTCCCTCTCTCTTGGTGGATGGAGTTTTTGTTGTTAACTTGTCAAACTACAAGTTCACATGAAGCCACGAACCTAAGCAGTGCTCCTACCGGTAATACACGGTAAGAGCATTTCCATTTTGGCCTGGGCCGATAGCGAAAGCGGCAGGCCACTTCGAATAGGTGCACCTGAAGGCTCGCCGGCCTTGGAAGGTAGCTTGGTCAACTTAGGGCCTCGCCACACCACTGTCGAAACAAAAAAAGCACTAGTGCATCTTCCCCAAAAAGTGGCCAGATGCATCTGTTGTTATTCATAGGAACGGGTGCATCTTGCCATTTTCTGTGGGAACATGCATTTAAACGTTTTTCGTTTCGACAGTGGTGTGGCGAGGCCCTTAGGCTTGTGTGAACTGGCTGTTTAATGTGGTGGCAGATTCGGATACGAATCTGACGCAAAGAAACAGAAGAGCTTTGATTCGGAGATTAACATTCGTACTTTTTTTTTTTTTTTATAATTTGGACCGTTTCTCTATTTATGTGTGTCATCCTTGCGCAGGGGCCATGCTAATCTTCTCTGTATCGTTCCAATTTTAACGGATGTCCCGAAGGACTAACATTCGTATCCTTACCGTACCTTTTTTTTTTTTTTTTTTTTCCCCTTTTAAAACACTTGCGCATGGGCCATGCGAAACTTCTCTGTACCATTCCAATTTTAACGGATGTCCCAAAGGACACTACTCTAACCGCATTTTTGCTATCTTCGCCAGACCATTGCGAAAGTGAGCCAAGGGTAGCTCTGTACTCACCTTTTGATCATTCAAAGCGGGAAACACCATTTTCAGGCTGTCGTGAAGCTGTAAGATTATCAGAGCCAAAGAACAACCAATGACAAGAGCACGCCGGTTACATTCTTCGCAAACCTTATCCTCCTCTCCCCCTTACCAAATGCCATGAATCACGTAAAAGAATGCGAGGTCCTATCCTCCATACTAACACGCTAACTCCTGGGCACCCAGAGTTATGTCATAGTCGATGGATTTCAATCCATCTGGCTTGCAGCTGTCTCCGAACCGGATGTCAAAAAGCTAGCGCACATTCACAAAATCAGTATTGAGAAATAGCAGACAAGCAAGAACGGAAAGACAGACAAACTTGTATTCATTTGCTCTCTCCTCTGTTATTTGTTTTTGATAGGTATTGAGGACAGACCGGTCTGCTAACGCATCACACAGGTCATACTCGTAGTCATATACAGTATTATCCACACACCTATCAATAAAGAGTCGATATAGACTATTAAAAAGCGAGAATTTGCCAAACAAATGAAGAGAGCAGCACACAGCAAGAGCTATAGTCTTCACCTGAATAGAACACCCCGTCATTATAGCTATATTTGGGGCCACTTTCAGTCCAGATGCAGTGATAATGACTGGGTGTTCAATTCGGGTGAAGACGGTAGGCAGGAGGGAACAGGAAGAGACCTTAAGGCACACTAAAACCGTTCTTTTCGACCTTTTCTGTGTTGGCTCTCTCCTGGTTTCCACCAACTTACCATGGTGGGGGGAAGCATGGGATGGATGCATTTGCAAAACAATGCTGTTGGAGGCAGGGTAGCCGGCGTTCGGTATGGGCCGAACGCCTGAGAACCCAAACGCTAAAAAATTCGGGACCCCCAGGCCCGGTGTTCAGCCCGAAGTTCCCCGAATGCGAACTTTTTTTTTTTTTTTTTAATATATTGCCAGAGGGGGTGTTCTTCACACCTTTTTTTCTTTTTTTTGTTTTATTTTTAATATATCGGAAGGGGGGTTCTTCACACTACAGATTAATTATAACAAAAAAAAGCTGGGCAGGGAGGCAGTCTGCCTGCCAAACGGCAGGAACCCCTCCCGCCATTTGAGTGTGTTGTCATATTCGCTACGCAGTCAAAAAAAGCATGTACCAGACTATTTCGTCGGACTTTCACCGACTCATCAGGAGGTTGAACCCCGACAGTCTGCCCAGGATGCATTCGACTGATCGATAAGGACTCACCACATCACCCAGAGTTATGTGAGTGTGTGTTATGTGTGTGTGTGTGTGCGTGTGCACCGGGGTGGGGGGGTCACCCCCTGCCCCCCAATCAAAAACTTTAAAAAGTTGGAAAAAAAAGTGCGTTTGCGCTCCCATGTGTGCATGTGTGTGTGTGGGAGGAGGGCGACACCCCCCCACCCAATCAATCAATCAATCAATCAATCAATCAATAAAAAAATAACGATAAAAAGTTGAAAAAAAAAAAAAGGTGTGAACAAGCGCGCGCGCGTGTGTGTGTGTGTGCAACCAATTAATCAATCAATCAATAAATATACATGAAAAAAAAAAAAAAAAAGGACAAAATCAAGGGGGCGTTCCATTTTTTTTCACCCCCCTATCTTCTACGATTTTTATTTGGGACGTGGGTGCGTCAGGATGTGGCCTATCTACAAAATAAAAAATGGCCCTGAAATGCGGTTTGGCGGGACTCGAACCCCTTCGGGGACAGGCCCCGAACCCCTTCCCGAACGGCCAAACGTTCGGGGGTCGGCCCGGGGGCCTCCGAATGCTCGGCACGGCCGCACGGTAACCCTGGTTGGAGGTTTCCCCAACAGAAATGAGGGCAAGCGAGGAGTCGGTATCAATGTGCATCTAACTGGGCAGCATAACGGGAACCACACTGATGCTCCCCAGAATCAGTGGAGCTAGAACCTAGGGCCTTATCTACTCCACAGCTGGGCTACCTCCAGTGCCGCCCAGGCTGCCTCCAGCTACCCAGGTGGCCCAGCCGGGCCAGGCCCGGGCAAGATTCTGGACAAGGTCCCGGGCAGCTCCAGCACAAAATGAAAAAAGAAATAGTATGTTGTTTGGAATTCCAGGCCGAACAACTTTTGGCTGAGGGAAGCGGCACACTTGCACAGATATTATATAGGTTTTTTCAATCTATAAGAAAAAATAGAAATAAACATAGAGGGGAGCGCCAAGTGTCCACTCACCTGTCTGCCGCCGAAGCGTACAACTCCAGCCTGCCCCACATAATCACATACCAGGCACAGATCCAAATCAAGCATGCACCACACAGAATCACATACCAGGCACAGATCCAAACATTCGTGCCTGGTATGCGATTCTGTGGGGCTCTCATGTTGCACATTTAGTGAGTAGTACGGTGAGGCCCATGGACAGGCCGACTCCTTTTCAGTCGCGTTTTCCGGGACACCGTTGATAGAACCCGGAGAATGCGCTGCTTATCGGATGACCCATCTCACAGATGGGCAGAGTCCAGTCGGGATGGGTTGCAACGCACACCTGACCGGAAGAGCTGTAATAGATGTGGGGGATAAAAAGGAAACAAAAAAGAGACCAAGGAAAGTCCTAGAGAAAAAGGTGGGCCGCCGGGCCAGAGAAATCCTCACCTCGGTCCTTCCCAGAAAGCCATCCCCGTCTATGTCATACGCTCTGAACGCAGCATCAACTGTCTTTGAGAACGCAGAATGCTTTGAAATAAATGCCAAGCCTTCAACAAACTGCCATTACAATTGAACACAGATGAGGGTTAAAAATTAAAATATAGCACTTCACGAAGATATAAAACATGGGGTACATAACAGAAGAAAAAGTACCGATTATTAGCACCCCCCTTCATGGCATTGCTCATCATGAGACAAAGCTCAACCCAACAGCACAAAGAATGAGAAATGATAGTTGGTATTGCTCTCATTAAAAAAACGCCAGTCAGCACGGGGCTGAATCGGGGTCATACCGGTTTCCGTGGTAAGGCCACTATGAATCCGAAGTACTGGAGACTTGCGAGTCTCGGAAGACAGCTTCGTCAACTTTGTTCGTGTGAACGGGTGGTTTACGTGGAACGAGCTTCATCGAGGTCGCAATCTCTAGCAGCAGGCAGAACACTTTGTATGTTATAAGGGATGCTAGACCCGGGGGATGCTGGACCCGGTTTCCAGCAGGTGCTGCTCCCCACCAATAGATTGGAGCTCTTTAAAAAAAAAAAAAAAAAAAAAAACAGAAGTCGCAAGAGTCGGCAAGACTCGCAACCTTTGCTCAGCCCCTCGATCACGCAAACTATCCCGGCAGTCTGAGTCACCAACTGGGCAGAGATGTACTGGCTAAGTGTCACATGCATAAAATCTGAAAATCGACAAAAATCACACCAGTAGTTCGAATCCTAGACACACATAACAAAGTTACACAAACAGTAAGGACTTCTAAAAGAGGCTCAAAACAAAGAAAAAGAGGCAAGCACATCCGAGGATGTAAAATAAGGTGGAAAGTTGGAAACCGTGCACCTCCTTTTGTGCTTCTTGAGGTCGCAGGGTACATCCCTTCGTCCACGGCCACTATGGTTCAACTTACATATTACGTAGCTGTGATGCAGACAGAACCGTATGAGTTTTCAAATGCCCTTTTTTTTTTCAGTACAACACGTCCTTATGGTCCTGGCTCCATATCCATTCTGCGGAGCATCAGTCCGGTTCCTACTCCACCAGCAAGTCAGAAATGCAGAAATACACTGTGAACGGGTCAGAAATGCAGAAATACACTGTGAACCCCCACACGCCCCCTTCCGTGTGGCCAAAGGGTCCCTGATCAGCATTGATTACTCGACTGAGTTGGAGGATCGACTGTCAGCTCGCCTTTCCCTGCTGAGTTCCCTCTCTGATCCCTCTGTCGGAATCTGTCAGTAAAGCGATAATGCAAGGAAAACTGAGATTAGAACTGACATATAACCCCTGGAACATCTCATGGAGCTCTGAAGTGTTGCTGTTCGTCCCGGTGTGAATTCCTTGTCTCCTGGGCAGCAACCGAATTATGCCAGTCTTGCCATCTGATTCATAATCCATGAATCTCAGCAACGAATTATTACAGTCTTGCCATCTGATTCGTAATCCATGAATGTCAGCTGTCTTTCCGTGGGCCAACCAAATTCTCCTGAACTTTGATATACCAGCTCTTGCTGCTTCTCCGGGTCCTGCTGGATTTGGAGTTCGACTTGGCATACGAGTTGCCGAATGTATACACATGATAAATACTCATCTACCTAGGCTACCAGCCGGGCCGGCCGCGCGGGTCACCCTGTTTTCCCGAGCGGCCTGGCCGTGCAAGGACCAGGGAAGGTCCCAACGGAACCCCCCCCACCACCCCCCCCCGAAAAACCTTAAGAAGATTTTCGTGACCGGCCGGTCACCCGGGCGTGACGCCGGGGGTGGTCTGACACCCGAGATACCCGGGGGTGGTCTGACACCCGAGATACCCGGGGGTGGGGAAAACAAATTTGGCGGTGGGTTTTTTCCGCGCTCTCCGAGAGGAGCCCAAATCCGGGCTCTTTTCTTTTTTTGAGAGTTAGGTGCCAAGGGCGGGGGAAGGGGAGTAGGGCTAAAGGGTTTTAAAGGGGGGCGCCTTGGTGTGATTTGGTTATTGTTTTTTTAATATTCAGTTCCGTGAGGAATTCTGATGTGACCCTCAGCCAAAAGTTGTTTGTATTGCAATTCTACACAACATATATATTTTTTCAGATTTTTTTGGAGTGTTCCCCTTTTTTTTTTTTTTTTTTTTTTTCGGGTTTGGCGCTGGGGCTGCCCAGGCCCAATTCCCGGGGGTCATGCCTGGCCGGTCACCCGATCGCCAAACCGGGCGTGACGTTGGGACCCCAGTGCCCCTGACATCTCCCTAGCGAAAAGCTTCAAAAAAGTGTAGAAAACTATGTTATGCAGACAAATAAACTGAACTACTTTTGCCTCAGGGTCACATCAAAATTCTTTACCAAATTTAGAGTAAAAAGCAAAACTGCAATATATATATATATCGTCAAATAGAACTGCCCGGTAATCGTCACAAACAGAACTGCCCGGTAAACCGTAGGCAGAGAGAGAGAAGAGGACAACAAACGAGGGGCTGTGACAAACTGTTTCGTCGGAGTTNAGAGAGAGAGAAGAGGACAACAAACGAGGGGCTGTGACAAACTGTTTCGTCGGAGTTTCACCGACTCATCAGGAGGCTGAACCCTCAACAGTCTGCAGAATCCCCTCACTGATTACACTGTAAATGACAATCTACCTTAACCAAAATCAAAGTAGACTATCACTCACCCACACCAGATGGAAAACTCTACAGACCGTCGGTTCACACCCCATCACAAGCCAGCAAAACATCCACGAAACAAAGAAAGGTATATATATCGTCACAAAGAAAGGTATATATATATATATGTATCATATATATATATCGTCATATATATATATATCGTCAAATAGAACTCCCCGGTAAACCGTAGGCAGAGAGGGAGAAGAGGACAACAAACGAGGGGCTGTGACAAACTGTTTCGTCGGAGTTTCACCGACTCATATATATATATCGTCAAATATATATATATATATTACCAGGCAAGTGGTCCCACACCCCTCTGGTAGCCTATAAATCTACATATGTTTCCTTCTATTTTGTGCACAGACCCCGCTTCTGGTTTTGTCAGCCCACTCATCACAACGAGTCCAGTCTAATTCTGGATCTGGAGCACGTCGAGTTCGCATAAAAACACTGCAAATGGGATGTGACCATAAATAAGTTCACCTCCTCTTTTCACTGCTAAGTCGTGTGATCTGCACTTAGCAGAGTAGAGCATGGACCTGCTGCTGCAGAAGATTCAACTCACCCGTACTTGACAACCTTGCAGAAAAAGAATTTGACTAGGTTGCTATGGTGCTTCTCATCCCAGGCCAAAAAAATGACACTATGAGGGCCCACTCACACTAGGGCCTTTTATTGCAAAATTGCTAAAATTTGATGGTTGGGCCAGTCACACGAGGCACGGAGAGTAGCAAAAGAAGCAAACCGGGTATCAAATGTCAGTGGCCTGGCGGGCCGTGGGGAAGGGCAGTTTGCTACCACCTCCGGTAGCAAACTCTTTTTTCAGTTCGAGACTCCTTCGTGTAACGAATTTTGTTGTTGAAGGGTTTATGACTTGCTCTGTGTGACCATGCGCGGCACCATTTTGGCAATTGCCAGAAAGTCCCGCTCGTGTCTTTTGTGATTCGCTGCCGCTATGTGACCCGGCAGGGTGGCATTTCAGCAAAAGAGGGATAGCACAATTTGCAGATTGTGCTGCCATGCCACCGCTGTGTGAGTATGCCCTGATTCACTGATTCCTCAAATTTGAAAATTTTGATTTTTAATGTCAATTTGCATGCTGCAGTATCAGAGAAATGAAAACAAATCGGCAATTGACAAGGGACGAGGAACCAAAACAAGGATTTATGGGGGGGGTTTGGAGAAACAGCTACTCCTCACAACATCGTAAAACATATACAGTTAGAACAGGGGTGGAGTGGTCGCTGAGCGACTGGGTACCATTCGGAGTCTTCCAGCTTGGAATGCCCCCGCTCTTTCCCCGGGTGTGTCATGGGAGTGCGATGAAAGCACTGGCCGCCAGGGTAGGGCCTGTTTATACCTCAGCCTGCACAACCTTTGTATGAAACAAAAAAGAAAAGAAAAGGAAACTGCTACTCCTGATCAGTATATGTTTTAGCCTTTTGCGACTCTTACCTCCTGGAAATTGATGAACCCCTTCTCCGACCTATCAAATAAGTAAAATATCTGACAAATTGCGAGAACACAACATAAAAGCACACATGCGTACACAATACACATGCATTTTGAGTTAGCTTCAGTCAATTTATGGCAGTTTTTGGCATTTTTGCAGCTTGCTGCTTTTTCCTTTTTCCATTTCCAAAGTGGTATTTACTGCTCAGCTGCTGATGGTGCATGGGTCCTGGGGACCATCCCACGCAAGTGTGTACATGCCATGCATCGTACTCCCACACACAATGAACAGTAGTCTGACAATAGACAAAGATAGAGAAGATGAGGACCGAGTTTCACAGTTTATATTATCAGAAATATGAATACAAAATGTTTCAAAGTTCCCCTGAGTCCAGCGCTCATCAGCGCAACAC
>BFEA01000934.1:109050-122018 GCA_003427395.1 Chara braunii | reverse complement strand
CGCAATAAAATTTTTAAGGTACAACATTTTTCAGGGGGCTTCGAGAGGGGGGCAGGGGGTTATCATTGACATATTCAGGCAACTAGGCTTCCTCAGGGAGGGGTCAAGTAAGCAAGTTCACTTATCCGACCCCCCCGTCGCTGGAGCACTTYGTGGAGTATGTCATTTGATATTGATACCCCACGAGCTGAACCAGATATGATGAGAGGAGGTCCTTGCCCGAAATTATAGCTCTTCCAGAGTATATTTCGACAGCAGAAAAGTTATGGTTCCAGCTTTCTGCTCGTGGAGGCAGAGCGTTTTCTGTGTGTTGGTTCCTACATAAGGTGAGTTGTCAGTCCGGAAGTATCTTGTCTGGCAGTCTGTCCAGATACATGTAGTGGAGCAAGGCCCATTCGAGATAGATAGATAGAAGAATATGGGCATGTGCAAAACGAGAGTGAATCTTCCGCTAGAATTCGGAAAGATACACCGCCAAGATTTTTGTCTTTTGTGCATGTCGAGAGTAGTGCAGCAACGCCCTATATTTTAGGTCCATTCTTGGGATTGCACCTCGGAAGTATCTTGTCTGCCAGTCTGTCCAGATACATGTAGTGGAGCAAGGTCCATTCGAGATAGATAGAGAGAAGAATATGGGCCTCGCTGCACTACTCTCGAAATGTGCAAAACGAGAGTGAATCTTCCGCTAGAATTCGGAAAGATAAACCGCCAAGATTTTTATCTTTTGTGCATGTCGAGAGTAGTGCAGCAACGCCCTATATTTTAGGTCCATTCTTGGGATTGCACCTCGGACGGCTCTGAAATCACAATTCCAAAATCCGAACCCATAACTTTTTTCCACAGATGGCAGGGACGTCGCAGAAGGATATAATCTCAGCAGAGTCTCATCAGAAGCATAGTGTTCCCCTTGTGGCTGAGGGTGAAAGAGCATCAGATGTTGCCAATAGTAACTGGTCCATTGGACCACAAGATGACAAATTGGATTAGGGGCCTACCCGACCCACATCTTAGGAAAAACGCGTGGCTGTTCTCCGCTGCTGATCTGCATAGATCAGCGGCGGATATTGTCTGCCCGTTTTTCTTATAGAAATGGGGTCCTGGCCGATCGTTGACGCTGATCTGCGACGATCGGCGGCCAAGATTGGTCACTTTCTGTACTTGAAAAATCCAGGCCTACAGGACCCGGTTTCGAAATTGCGGGGCAGGGCCCGCCCCCACGAGGCCTTGGGAACACATACGCGCCGACAAAAAAAAAAATTCAGCCCCCAGCGAAAATGCGCTGGGGGCAACCGGGAGGGAACCGGCCCGGGCCACCGGCCGGTCCAACCGGAAGGACCGCGGATGGGGTAGGGGTCCCCGGTCCATCCGGCGACCAGCACCGCTTTACACCCCCTTCCCGCAACTCCCCCCTCGCCCCCTACGGACAACACGGATAAACAGAAAAGAGCCTGGATTTGGGCTATTTTCAGTGCGCACAGAGAAGCACCACCAATTGGACAAAAAAAAATAATCACACTAAAAAATCAGAGGTTTTACGTGTCTCCCGGCAGCCGGATGGTTGGGCGACCTGCGGAGTGCATTCCATAAGAATGGTCTGTTGCTGTTTATCGAAATAGAGAAAGTGCAAATACGTGTGGGATGAGGTACTTTGCGGAGAAAATTAATCCGACAAGGGATAAAATAACCTGCAAGGCCATTCACCTGTTTCGTTAGATTCGTGATCGGTAGATCCAAAGCCATAAGAAACTTCTCAAGACTCACATGACCTCTGTACGATGCAAACACACATCAATCACAGTCACAGCATAAAGAAACTCAGCATCAGCAACTTCAAAATGTGACAAGTACTCAACAAAATGCATAGCAGCAGTGAGACAAGGGGTGAGACGTAGTACCCAACAACTTAAAACTTGACAGGACCCAAAGCACCCACTTGCCTTGCGACGACTGAAGAGGGGTGAGACATAGAGGGCAGGGAGGTTGTGGTTAGGGGGCAGAAGGGGCTGAGAGAAAAGATAAGAGTGGATGCGGTCAGAAAGCTGTCGAGTGACCTGTTCTGAGAGAGGGCCAATTGGGTGGAGAACATCAAGGGACCTGTCAAAAAGGTTATTCATGTTCCCTGTTGAAGTAATGGGTTAATCCAGTTGGCCTCTCCTCGCTCGTGCTGCTACTAGGACGAACGAACACATCGCCAACCTGGCCATCAGCTATCGATTGGTTCCCCCTGGGCCCTGGGAGATGATGGCTGCTGATTGAGCGATCATCTTGCAACCAGTTAAAAATGCAATGAATCCGAACTTCAAACATCAAATCAATGTCTCATGCTTAAACCGAGCTGCACACCTCACATACACAAAGATGAAATCCAGAGCCCCCCACTGTGAAACTCAACTTATCCAGAAATTGCAGCCTTATACAAGTGTGTTAGCATGCATCTGGCTGGGCAGCTATGACTGCCAGCATCAACAGAAAAGGATGAACCCTCACACATTGACCCTCAGGTCTCTCTCTCTCTCCTCTCTGAATGTCTTCTCTCTCCTCTCCTAGCTATTGCGAGGGTTATCGCCTCGGCATAGGGCCCTGCAGTAGGCTCGCGCCCGCCCTAAGTGAAGGCAGGCCCCCTGAACCTCAATGCACCCTGAACTCGTCAATTTTTGCAAACCTTGGTTGGTGCCAGACAGTTTTGCCACGTGCCAGTTGGTTACATCCGCCTTGCTCGTGAGAATCCAAAATATTTGTGAGCCTTCCAGGCCCTTCCGGCACGTGGTGTAAGCAGGGAGCACCGCACATCCGTGCCTGGGTGGTTGGGCATGCCTAACCAATTCGCTCCCAGGCCACTGTCTGAACGGGCCTGGGCACAGACACTTTGGCCAAGACTGAAGCTACTGGAAACTCGGTCTCACGTGGGAAGCGAGCGAAAGCGCCCGCCACTTTCCATATAGGAAAGGGCAGGGCGCTGGAGAGGACATTCGGCACTTGCACTTGCAAGCGGCAGCGCTGCTGGAGCTTTGTCTCGTGGGCTGCTTGCTGCGCTAGCACTAGTTGCGGGCGCACACGGGCATCGAGAGGGTACAAGGCCCTGCTGAGGGCAGCGCCATAGCCCAGCCTTCATAGCCAGGCTGGGGCTTAGACATAGCCAGTGGAGGTGGTGGTGGTCTTCGTGCATGAGAGAGAAGACGAGGGCAGAGAGGACGAGGGAGAGAGTGAGAGAGATGAGGAGGATGATGTGAGGGCACGTACCTGGTCTTGGCGATGGTTTACAAGGGTCGACATCTTCATGTACATCGGTTCTGCTGCTGACGTCAACAGGATGCATTGTCAATTCGTAGGCTGCTAGTAAGCTGCGTGATTGTAGTCTGGGCGCTGAGCGCCAAGTAGGAGGAAGGACTCTGGATACATATGTTGTTGGTGGTGAGAGTATTCTCTCATTCACAATCGGATTCAGTGCTTTGTTTCTCCGCTGGTGGAATATCAGTGCATTACTGCTCTCTGGACAGCAGTCCGGACTTGCTGGCTTTCAATGTGATTTTTGCACTCTGGGATTTCTGTCATTTCGCTATTGCTCATTTTCCTTGCACTATGTACATCAACAGCTATCACACCCCGAAACTGTCTACTGGCTATCTAAGCCCACCATCATCGACAACGAAAGTATGAACTCTCACACCTCGGCCCCCAGGTCTCTCAGAGTGTCTTGTCTCTCACTCTTCTAGCCATGGTACATCTAGAGTTATGATGCCCAGATCCCGTTAACCGTTATCCCGTCTCTCGCTCCCACTGACTGCTTCACTCATCAATTAGTCGCTCTTTGGCGCAGAACCGCTTCCACACAGAGTGGAATGAACAAATGACGGCAACAGCTGGTCGGCTGTTGTATGTGACGATGCAGCTTCCAGGCCATGGATTTACAGATGCGGTTGATGCAATACCCTGCAGGCTTGGGCCATTTAGCGTTTCTGGAATATTCACCGGGTCATATGCTACCTGCGACCGAACCAACTGCACTGGACTGGCCTACCAGACATACACTACCACAGATTCTACCTGGCACAATGAGCAGGAGTTGTGACTCTCGAAGGCTGCCATGCTATAGCAGCCAACTTAGCGTCTATTCTACCTGGCAGAATGAGCAGGAGTTAAGAGTGACTCTCAAAGGCTTCCATGCTATAGCGGCCAACCTAGCGTCTACGATTGAAAGTATCCCCCTATCTTGGATAGGCCTGCTTAAGGAAGACTTCACGTTGAAACCAGGGAATTGGGGGATTCCCATCGCCCCACAGACCCCCTCCAGAGCATTCCGTCCATCGAAAGGCTCCAAACTGGCTGCTACAAGGCAAGGTTGATCTCCTACCGGGTGGCCTTCGGCAAGAACGAAGAATGGGACGTAGGTTGCAGCGACCTTGAATCCATCCAGCTCGACACCTTAGGCCTGGTTAAGGAAGGGGGATTCCCATCGCCCCACAGACCCCATCCTGAGCATTCCGTCGATCGAAAGGCTCCAAACTGGCTGCTACAGGGCAAGGTTGATCTCCTACCCGTTTGCCTTAGGCAAGAACCACAGACGGGAAGTCGTTTGCAGCAACCTCGAGTCCATCTAGCTCGACGCATTTCACCTTAGGAAAGTGAGGTCAGTCAAAAACGAATCTTGGTGAACTGTTCGAGCCACACAGAAGCATAGGCGAGCTGAAATTTGACGCATGGGAATGGAACTGGAAGCAGAAGACAACAAGAAGAGCCCAGCCCGTTGCAAGTACTTCGCCATGTTCGTGTACGAAATCGGGCCGAGAACCAAGGACCCAGCCCCGGAAATGCAAAGCAAATGCAAAAAACTACCAACTCCTCTCCAGCAGACCCATTGAAACCCGGTGGAGAGAAACATGAGAAACTTACACCAGCAAAGCTTCGCAGTCTTCAGTGGCTGAGTGCATATGTAGGCATCCCAGTCAACAAGTGGCTCAAAGATTGCAGAAAACGATCTGACCCCCAAGAAAGCTCCACTATGTGCAAAATGTGCTCAAACGACCTGGGAGAGGACATGTTACACCGCCAGATCGTGCGCACCGCTGCTGCCTGGTTCATGAACAGAGTAACAAAGCTATGCTGAGCGCTTGCACTGCCTGAACTCCTGCACGACTGCAGCCTGGTTCTGGTTGCCTCCTCAAGACTCTTCTAGCCATCCAAATCCCCCCCTTTCTACACGGCGCGGCAAGACTATGGTTCCTGTCACTGTGGAAGGTCAACCTTTGCCAATCTGGAAGTGATGGTGCTTGCTCACAATTGACGCTCATGAGACACAGACAAGGAGAGCTTGGGTCCCACATAGTGACAAGGTGGAAACGGAGATGAGATGCCGGTGGCAACAGGGACGACTCATGGGCGTCGATTGTGAAAACAGGGACGACTCACGCAGAGAGGCGCGAGAGTAAGGAGTTCTCACGAGATTGGCTTCTGGAGGGAAAAATTCTGGCAATCCACAACAACAAGGCTGAGATGGAAGGAATGGGACATCACCTGAAAAAGCGGCACCAATATTTCAGAGCTTCTTGTATTGCAAGCAGAGCTGGCAGCCTCAGCTCAAGTTTAGTCTCAGGGGAAACCACCGCCGATTATGGCGGCGGGCAACATGCATCCACTTGATTGTGAGACGTAGCCGTGCTCGCAGGTAGGTTCAGGAGCAGTAGGTAGGTAGTCAGAGGTGAAATTGAGAGAAGAATATAGATAAGCTTTAGTAAAGGGGAAAAAAAAGATATCTCAAAAGATGGCAAGCAGACAGTGAATCCTCCAATTAAACCACCAGTACTTAAAACCCTTCCCTTGCCGAGCTTAGAAACACCCTGCAAGTTAAACCACCAGTACACGCCTCACATCGGCCGTGAGACCGTGTCAGAGGCTGAAAAGGGACGCCGGCCGCCAATTTCCGGCGCCAACTTTCCGGATAGGCGACAAGTGTCTCTTCAGCAAGGCTGGGGCCGTGTACTGGCGGTTTAAAAGAGAAACATACTGACACATTTCCTTTTTCGGCTGGTGCCGCCTCCCATTTAGCTCTGGTAGGCCGTGCCCCAGAAAAACGGCTGGGAAACATACGGGTGGTTTAAGGAGAAATCAATGCCGGTCAGCTCAGCCAGACGTTCCGGCAGCATTTCGTGTGTGTATATGATCTATCTATTTTTTACTTGCTGGCAATGCTGGGTAAGAAGGACCTGGACTGATGCTCCCCAAAATGGAAAAGCAACTGTGTTTTCAACTTGCCGGCGGAATAGCAGCCGCCGGACTGATGCTCCCCAGAATGGACAACAAGGAGCCAGGACCATAAGGACCTGTTAAAAAAAAGAACATGGACAGGCATGGGAAACACTTCCTGGTTGCTCACATCATTGAAGATCTCTTTTCGAAATAGACACGGGGAGCTAATGGCAAGATAATCAGCACACATAGCACTCACCTTGTATTTGGACCCATGCTAACATACTTCTTGAGGAAGTGTTTCGCCTCTTCAGTAGTCAGATTAAACAGCTGTGCATTCAAAAGCCATAGACCATCCACCATAATAAACAAGGAGAATACAGACATAGTTTGAAGAAGCTCCAATATGTCAATAGACAAAAACACATTGTTTTTTAATGCATCTGGTCAAATACGACTTTGATCGGCTGATGCCAGCTCAAAAGGGAAGCCAAAATGAAAATGTTTTCTGGGAATGTGGAACCAGCGCATGTTCATATGCACACATCGACCAGTAACGGGCGATTGGATCGTAGAGCTTGTATCCCTCTGTCTCCCTCAATCCCTTCCTCCCTGTCTAACTGCTTGCCTCCCAGCTGATCTCTCTCTCTCTCTCTCTCTCTCTCTCTCTCTCTCTCTCTCTCTCTCTCTCTCCCGCGCGCGCACAGATTCTGACTTAGAGGCGTTCAGTCGTAATCCCACGCACGGTAGCTTTGCACCGCTGGCTTTTCAGCCAAGCACAATTGCCAACTGTGCGAACCAACGGTTCCTCTCGTACTGGGTTGGATTACCAGTGCGACGACGGTGCATCTCTCTCTCTCTCTCTCTCTCTCTCAGCATGTTCTAAACAATCACCACAGCAATCCCTTTTTCGTCCAGACTCGATGCTTGAAAAAATAATAAAAAGTATAATTGTAGTGATTAATCTTTCTCTAGCTAGCGAGCCTACGGCCTTTGCTTTTTTCCGAGTATATTAGATTGCTTTGGCTTTGAGAGCTCGATCATCAAAAGCTCCGTAAAAAAAAAAGAGAATTCATAAATTCATAATGGCTTTTAGTCCCCTAGAACAATTTGCTATTATTCCATTGATTCCTTTTCATATAGGAAACTTGTATCTTTCTTTTACTAATTCATCTTTGTTTATGCTACTCACTATTAGTTTAGTTTTGCTTTTATTTCATTTTGTCACCATGAATGGAGGTCATTTAGTACCCAATGCTTGGCAACCTTTTGTTGAAATGATTTATGAATTCTTTCTAAACTTAGTCAGATGCATTTATTGGAATATTCAATATTCTCTTTTTAATAAGTTTTATTTATATACCACAGCGTTCCATTTATCGTAACTGGAACATTCTCCTCTTATTTTTTTGCTTTAACCAGCTCCATTCCATTCATTGTGGCGAACATCAGCCTGGTTCCTTATCCATTGGAAAAGTCTGAATTTTCAGACAATGCATCACACTTCCTTCCCGTTAAGTTACGATCGAACGAAACCCCTGTGCAGTATTCATTGCTCCTTAGAGGGTTGATTGACTGCCAGGCCTGCCTATTCCTTGTTGGATTCCTCAATTTCCTCTCCATCTGCGCACATAATGCCAGATTCCCCTGAAGCGCTCAACTCCTTTCAGGATGTGGTGTTCGCAGATGATTGGAATGCCGGTTACTCCCGCCGCAGTCCTGTTAGTTTAGTGAACTGTGATTCGCGAGCTGTAATCAACATTCAAAAATAGGTTTGCGCTGCAAATTGTGCATCCTGGGCCCTGGGGGGATGTGTTTTTGGACATCTTCTCATACTGCCAGAGTTGTGCTAAAACGAATCCACGCGAGATCTAAGCCCTGCAAATCCCCAACCTTGCCATTGATTAACCATATGCGCTTGAAGGTTGCAACAGTATCCCCCTGTTTCCAATCTGGATTCTGGAGTCCTCTGGATGAGGATCTTTGCATGTTTGCATTTATAATTTTATAGTTGATTTCTGCTTGAACGATGTCCTTAATAGAGGCGCATATCTGATCTGTAGAGCTCCTTGTTGTCCAGGTAATGCTGCAACTCTCTTTCCGAGTCACTGTCAGAGTTAGTGTCTTGATCAAACCAACCACAACCTACCGACCACAACCTTTTGGGCTTGCTTAGAAAGGACGTGACGTTAGTCCATATGGATGGATTTGGAGCGGACACTGGGAAAGAGTGAGGGGAATAGTTGAGTCCGAAGGTCGCTAGCTCTGGCTCATTTTCCTGACTCTGCCTCACTTTCTGATGAGACAGCGTTGAATGTCTTCATGTGCCTGAGATGAGCAGGCTAATCATTTATCTGAGCTCTTCAGGTCAGTCTCCCTCCTCCCCTTCTCCCCCCCCCCCCCCCCTCTCTTGATGTGCAGCGAGTAGTTAACTTGGAGAGCAATGTATGTAAGTAGCCACTGGAGGCTCCTGACTTTCGGCGGCCTCATCGGCTTGAATTTCCTCCATGGTATCTTCAAACTTAGATTGTGTTTGAGGCCTAGTGTTTTTGGCACTTTTTGCCCATCTCCTGTGTCTTTCCAGGTGTGAATCGTTGGTTTTCAATAGCAATCCATATCCAAGTTTGACAGAGTAATGAATAATGGGTATTGTGTGCCTACCTCCCCCTTCTTCATTCAAAATTCAAATGGCATAGCCATACAGGGGGATCCAATTCTAGCTGCTCTAAGTGTGTTCTGAGGTAGAAAAAAGTCAATGTGGCTCCAGTCCTATATCCCATACTTCACAGGGAGGAAATGGGTCCAGTGATTCCTCTGTTGGATCGAGATGCTCGATACTAGGACTATCCTGCATATCATAGTTGATTGGACAAGACAATTAGAACACACCATGTGGATATTCTATAACGGTTGTGATGATGTTTCGGTGGAATGGGCACGTTTCAGTACTGCAATTTGAGCGGTGCAAGGCAAACCATGTTCGTGGAGTTGACGAATGAATGGGTGCCAACACCTGCTCCTCGCCTTTTTGGCACACTCGCACACTATACTTCGTCCCATTGTCTTCAAGATGTTCATCAATATGCACTAAGCAGTTCTGTTTGCCTGTTCACTTAGTGAATGCTCATTCACTTGCATTTACAAATTCTACGAGGGGAACAGAGGGGAGAGAAGGGAAAGAGAAGAGAGGGACTCGAATACTCGCTGGCAAACCAGACTGGCATCAGGGGTAGCGATCACTGACGTCCGATCTTACATAGAATGCATTGCTCGTGCGGCATACGAACATGAACAGAGCACGGCATGAATGCTTTGCGTGAGGTGTGTGGAAGCAGCCCATCCAGTCCCAACACCGGCACGTGCTGCTTCAGATGGCATCGCCAGAAACATGTGTAACAAACATGCTGGTCTCCTCCACTCTGCCATGCTGTTGAATTCATGTGGCCTGTATTGGGTCCTGCCACTTGGGACTGGTGCCTTCTAAGCCCCACTTCTGAATTGTGCCAGTCTTTCCACCGTATACAGGATCCGTTTATGTCTGCTAGACTGCCTCCCACCAGGCATACCCTTGCAGATTTAGCTCTGATTTTCTCCTGCAGCCTGCAGGTCCATAACGTCCGGCATAGAATGCTTTGTTTTCTGCCACATGCACCGAATCTCAGCCTGAATCAACGACCTTGTAGCTGCCCACACGCTCTCTCCTGGACTGGAGAGGCCTTCAAGAGTTCTGCAGCACCTTTCATTCCATATAGACAGACCAAAGTGCCACCTTTTTTATCATGCCGAACCAGATCCTCTGTGTCTTCCGAAAGGTGGGCAGGGATGTTAGTCCATAGGAGGAGTTGGATGCCTCCCAGCCCAGTATTCCGTCGCCTCTCTACAACGTATTAAGCAGTGTATCATGTCTTTTGATCCATTTTCCAAGCATAGCACACATAAGTCCGAGCCGCTAGGATCGGTCTTCCTTCTTCTGATCTGCAACCATTGGTTGACTGGCAGAGCCGCGTAGGAGATGGGCCATTGGAGGCTCCTCATTTTGACAGGCAAATTGTCGTTCAAAAAAATCCACGGTATTTGGGATATCTGATTGGCATCCTGACCGATTAACTTCAACCATCTTGGGGTGGCCCAACTACAGGTAGGCTCTCGCTTTGCGATTAAGGTCCTTAATTGTATGGTTGGGCATTGTCCAAATTGAAGCTATACAGTATATACTATATAGTATATACCACATCATTCAGAAAAGAGCAGATGTGTTGATAGTCAGAGCTCGGCCCAACAGGGAAATGAATGTGTTCCCCCACCTACCCATCTTATTAATTTGATTAGAGAGTACGTTTTGACCCTTGAGCCATTTGAAGTGCAAAACCATCTTTCATAAGCAAGAAGCCCAAATAATGTGTGGGCGTCTCAGGTTTCTCCCATGTCATGTCAGTGCGGTATTCTTGTTGCAAAAGTTTTCCAAAACAGGGAAGCAAAATACGGTGATGAGAACAAGCTGTCGGACTTAGAAAAAATCCCAGCTGAAAACGAGAGTGAAACATGTTCGCAATACCACAGTGATAAAAGCATGCCCAGGGTGCCAATCACTGCTCACCTTCCCCATCCTCCCCATCTCTACAACCATGAGTGAAGGCTGAGTCTGCACAAAGACCATGACCAGAAAGCAACAAGCAACAACAGGTGTGGCTCAGTTGGTACACCAATGAACTATTGAATTGCAGACCCCGAGTTTGAATCCCCGTGAGCAAAGCTAAAAAACATTAAAAGAGAAAAAACAGGCACACCATTACAGGGTCTGATCACACATCTGGTAGAACCGCATGCTCAAACACTGTCAATAGCACAGGCACAAAAAAGCAGGGTCCGGAAATGGATGAACTCAAACTAAGGCATAGAAAGCATATCAGGAAAGGAGATGAGAAATAAGAGGACAGGAAGAGAAACTAGATCGCATAGCAGTGGCAGAAGGTAGGGCCTTGCCCCATCCACTCCTGAGTTCTAGAAATTTTTGGGAGTGCCCCCGAACATGAAATCCCGCTCGAGAGTGCCTTCCGCCACATTGCACGCTCCGACAGGCTGCTCTCCAAGTTTGAAAATGACAGTTTCCACATCCGGACGCGTTCAGTGTGAAGCAGTCTGACAGAAGTCTGTTTAGCCCTTTGAGCTCCTCCACTCCTGAATCTGGGATGGAACTCGGAGATACGAAGGAGCTCTCTCGTACAATGCTGGATGGCACCTCTGTTGTTTCCAGATGCAGACACACTCAGCCGCCTATGACGTCGACTGTGTAACAAATGCAAAGAGGGCTAGATCAACCAAGGGTTGGAAGACATGGCCCTACAGTTGGCTGCAGATACATCAGCAGAAGGCCTACAAAACCACAAATATTTTCTGTATAGAATGCGATCAGGATGCCAAGATAGAATGTAGCTTACTCCCATGCCTCCCATGCCTTCATCGCATGCGCACCATGCTCAAAAGGCATGCACCAAAAACACAAACGTTATAAAATCATGAGGAACATCTAGCATGAATTCCAAGGTACAACTTGGTTACTCTCGTACGTCCATCACAAGCACATTATGCACTGGAAAGTTGGAAACATGAGCCTCCATCACAAGCACATTATGCACTGGAAAGTTGGAAACATGAGCCTCCATCACAAGCACATTATGCACAGGAAACATGAATATGCATACAACTACATGCAAAATCTCTCCCATGTTGCCTAAGACAACGACAAAGGATCGGACCCACCAACATCTGGAGCACATGCCCCCAGTTGGTTGGTTACACAGGTACATCAAAAATGTTTCTCCAAGACTCCATGGGTATAACATTACTACAAATACTGTATCTAGGATGCCCTCACAATTCCAAGATGGAACGTTTCCCATGACTTAGGGCCTCGCTGCACTACTCACGATATGCACAAACGACAAAAAATATGGCAGTGCATTTTTCCATGTTCTTGCGGAAGACTCATCCTCATTTTCCAAATTTGGTGACTAGTGGAACGAGGCCGTTACTTCCTGCCCCCATCTCAAGAGCATCATACCCGATAGGAATGCACATCACAAACATGAATACTATCCAACTACTGTGCACGTTAAATTCGTGTTAGAAGGGACCGAGAGTCACGGAAGCAGTGAAGCCCAAACCACCACCGTGTCTGAGAAACAAGGATGGACTGTGTGTTAGAAAGGAGCGAGAGTCATGGGAGTCGTGAATCCAAAACCACCACTGTGTGAGAAACAATGATCGACTGTGCCTCCATCTCAAGAGCATCATGCTCGATACGAATGCATCACAAAGTTGCCACAAACATGAATACTATCCAACTACCAGGCAAGTTCAATTAGTGTTAGAAGGGATCGAGAGTCACGGAAGCATTCAAGCCAAAAACACCACTGTGTCTGAGAAACAAGGATCCACTGTGAGGGGTTTGCTTAAGCACGTGGGATCTTAGCCTATGGCTGGATTCAGAGGTATGGTTTTGCTTCTTGTCTTAAGCACGTGGGATCTTAGCCTATGGCTGGATTCAGAGGTATGGGATCTTAACCACGTGGGTCTCATGCAAACTTCTCAGCAACTTCTTGCCCCTTTTTTGACAGAAAGAAAAGAAATAAAAGTGGGGGGGTTCGCAGCTGGGGTTTTGTGTCCCACCCCAGACCCCCGCTGGGGCCACACCCACCAGTGGTGGGACCGGGGTAGCCATGGGTGCGGGGCCAGGGGCGGGGCCAACAGCCGGCTGGGTGGGGATGAGTGGTGCGGGGGCGGGG
>BFEA01000934.1:82385-108174 GCA_003427395.1 Chara braunii | reverse complement strand
CACTCACCAGTCCCAACTGAGTGGCTTGTACACCAAGTTGCACGTCTCCAAATGTGTGGTCTGTGCAAGGGGCGTTGAGGCATTCAGCCATGGCATGTCTCACCTGCAAGCACAGCACAATTATTTCCTCAATAAGCAGATATTCATTCGATAAATCAGGAAAAACGATTGGATAATCATTCAAATGTGGAACATGCTCATCTTCATTCCCTCCCTTGTCCTACCAAAGGCTAACATTCTCTAATTTTCTCGTCCTTTTCTCCCTGTTCACGTTTACCTACATGTCATCCTCTCATGTTGATCGGGCTCTTTATCCCCGTAGTGATCCACACCCTATCTTCAAGTGCCACTTTATGCCACTGCTACTCCTTTTGTCCTTCCTGCTACTTCCCGTCATCTTCTCATGCTGATTAGGTTCCTAATCCCCATACTGATCCACACCATGCTGGGGATTAGGCTTCTAGTCCCCAGACCCTGATTTTCTCCCTGGTATTACATCAGCAGCTTCTAATGGGGCCAATGTGGACGAAAGCGGTCACCTCTTTGTACAGTCCTCTCCTCTTCTCACCTCCATCTCATCACCACCCGCACCATTGTTAAAAAAAAATAAAAAATGGCAAGAAAAGGGGCAACAGCAATGGAATATGGTAGCACGCAAAACATTATTTTCATTTTAATGGTTTTATTCCTATGATTGTTTCGTTGCATCATTACTAGTGTTGCATCCTCTCCTCTTTTTCTACCCATCATGGTTGTCTACTTGTTCTTCTGCACTGTCCCTCTCCCCCTTCCATTACCACCTTCCTCACTCGACACACCCAATTTCCCTGCCCCCACATCGAACTCCAGTCCCCTTGCGCACGAGACACTGAAGCTTGCCCACTGCTGTTTGGCAACCCCTCGCACCACCTTTTGCAATAGCTTTCTTTCCTACCTCCTTCCTACAACCCCACAACTCCTCCCTCGTCTCCCCCACTAGCACACCAACCCCAACTTCCCTGCCTGATCCTTCCCTTTCTTGAACCTATCCCCTCTTTTCTAAGCAACTTAGTAACACTTCCCACTGCCTCCCAACTGTGGTCAAGCTGCCACACCGTGTAAGCAACCTCACATCCACTACCTGTCAGCACTGCTCCCCTGCTACCACCTGTCAGTTGCTTCTGTGACATGCTGACATCCGGACCACGACCCAAAAGTGACAGAAAAGGCGCAACATCAAGGCTTTCCTTACCCTTTCCGCATACGCTGACGGGTTGGCTTTCTCCTTCTCCGTAGGAACAATGACAGGAAGGTACTCCACCTGCATGACAGCGCACAGAGCATAAGCAAAGAACAAAATCCTTGTGCAAGAACGAACAAAAGGCAATCTTTCACAATTCAGGCTGCCGCTGCTGTGCAAGAACCTTGTGCGCTATGAGTCCCTTTCAGGCCAATGCAGTTGCTCTCTGTGGGCTGTAGATTAGGACTGTAAATATGGCCTGACTTGCTCCTATGTGAGTGTACTTGTGTAAGTGGTCTGTAAATATGCCTGTCTTGATTTCGTTCGGCTGTATGTGTCAGCGGTTTTTTACTGTTCGAGACTCTGACCTTCATTGTCGTAATTTTTTTCTCTTTGTGTCTTCTTTGGCAATTGTGATGGAAATCGCTGCAGCAATATGCTCAGAACCTCCCTGACAGGCTGGAAATACATTTCTGCACACAATTTGCAATTTTAAGATGCTGCTTTGGGCCAGAAGCTCCGAATGCGGGGGCCTTGGAAACGATGCAACAAGGGATAGCAGCCTATGGCTCGGTTAAAGCTGAAGTTCGGGGCATACTAGGTTATGCTGATATGAATGAAAAGCTTCATAAAAGAAAATTATCATTGAAAAACCATTGCCTTAGGGGAATGATTCCACTTGGGTGATATTGCTTAACTTCTCGACAAACTATCGCAAATGGTATCTCGTTTCAAGTGGAGGTGATTACTAGGACAGACTCTGACACACAAGGCATCAGTGCCAGAGATGGAAGCAGCATCGCAGACAAGCAGTCCATGGGTGGGGCAAATATGGCCACTTCACCGAATGGTCTCTCCCTCAATGGCGTGGCACCCCTGTGGTTGTGTGACCAGGCAGATGACCTCCCTCGACGGCTCCCGAAGTGAGCAGCTGCAACGTCCACTGTGACCACGGCACGTAGCGCCACCAAGTGGTGTGTGTAAAGGTTTGGCGAGGTCTGTAGTGCCCCGACCAATCTCCTTTTGGAAATGGGACCGGATTTGACAGCGCTCCTTTCAAACTGCAGCAAGGCAGTCGTTCTTTTCTTTCTTTTAGAAGCGCCACGGCCTTGACGTACAGCAAGGCACGATGACAGACTCTCGTGATACTCGAGATGAAGTGGCATATCGGGATTTTTCACAAATCGATGAAGGCAGGGTGATCAGGGTCTTGGACAGCTGTTCCTCACAAGTGACAATCGCACGTCAGAAGTGGACAGTTATCGCTGTTGGTGTACTGGGACCGGGGTGGGAAAACAGGCCGGAGAAAAGGCCTTCTGTGATACCAGTGCAACAGGACTGGTGCAAAGAGGTCAGACAAGGGAAGGAGTGAAGGAGAGGCTCGATCCTTGCACGCACACAACAGGAATTGGAGAGTGAGAGGCAGGGAGGAGAAGGACAGCGAGAGACCAAACCGGACTGGACTCAGCACAATTAAAATCTAGCAACACAGTGACTTCAGATTGAACGAAGAGGGCCGGTCAGTTCCATGATGATATCTCAAGGCCATCGCCCTTTTAAAAATGAAGGAAAAAGGAAGGACGAAAAAAAAGAATGAATGAACAGTGCAGCTGACAGTAAGCATAAATACTACTGCTGAGAAGATTAGCATGGCCGCTGCACGAGGATGACACTTATAAATTGAGAAATGGTCCAAATTTTCAAGAAAGAAGAAGTACAAAGAACCTCCTCTTGCTCTCTCTTGTGGACAGGTACTGACTGTTGAATGAAAAAAAAAAGAGGAGAAAATGAACTCCGGGGCCAAAATGGCCAAGGGGCAAATCTGAAAAATGCCAGGGTACCCAGCCCAATGTGGCTGAATGACACATGCATGTAACTTTACCAATCAGAGCATGGAGTTAAAATTTAAAATTCTGATTGAAAAAATAATAATATTTATTAATAAATTAATAATAATAAAAATTATGATTGAACCAGAAGGGGCTAACCCCCTTCTGAAAGGGGAAAAAAAAAAAAGGCGGAAAAAAAAAGGCAGGACATCGGGGATTAGCAGAAAAGGCCTGAAGCGTGGAAAATGCCTTGGTGCCAAAACAGTCTGGAGGACCAGTGCCTGCAAAATGTGCGGGTACCCAGCTCGCCCAGCATTCGAGCCCCCGCATACTACACCAAAAAAGGGTGTGCGTCCTTTGGGACATCCATTAAAATTGGAATGATACACAGAAGATTAGCATGGCCCCTGCGCAAGGATACACATAAATCGAGAAATGGTCCAAATTAAATTAAAAAAAGGGTGTGCAAACAACTGGAGAGAGCCCAGAATTAGGCGTACAGAGCTTACACAACATAACTGTCCCTTATACGAACAGCATTCCGTCTCTCACATGGCCCAGGCAGAACAGTGCAGTACACTACCTGCAACATGGGGTCTCCTCAAAGTGAGGGCAACCATGGTTCTTTTTTTTTTTAAGGCAACCATGATTCAGTTCTTTGAAAATAATGCAATTTCCTCACACTATGAAACGATGGATATACACAACTCTTTCAAAGCAAACAGCTTTGGAGATGCAAAGATATGTTCCTTTCTATATACACATAGACTGTCATAGAGACTTTCGTAAGAGACAAACTAGCTTCCACCTCTCGCATCTTGCCCTGCATTTCCTTCAATAACGTGAAACAAAGTACCCACATGTATGGTGCAACCTCCACTATCAAAAACCACACTCCAAAGACACAAAATACTATACCGCACATGTAAAGCAAGTGCTTCATGATCTGAAGGGACTTAGAGGCACAAAAGGAGACCAGCAATAAGCAAGGGCCTGAATATGAGCAACCAAATTCCAGCCCTCCCTTGTCATGTACATGATACTGCAGGACACAACTGGGCTCAGACCAATACCTTCCATTCTCATCCTGAAATGAAATGATGCAATCTTAAAAGAAATAAATAAAAAAAATGCAATCTGTAAGACCTGAAAGTAGGTTCCCAATGTCATCCTGTAGAGACAAGCACGTAAACAAAAGCCGCAAACATAGCAGATTATGGGGTTGCATGCTATTGGAAACCAAATGAGGGCTCTAGCATTTTGAAGCACCTCCAGAATGTTGTAGAACTGTGTCATCATGCGAAATAGAAGGCTTGACATGGAAATATCAACACCCCTGCAGACAGCACAGACAAACAGGCTCTCGATCAGCGGGGAGCAATCGCATGCACATTGCGCATCCACACCGGAAATCAGGTGTAACAAACTTGGACCCCACTCTGGAACGAGACAACTCAGACATCCTGACAGCAAAGGCCTCAGATCAAGCAATGCCCCCGGGCCCCCAGATCTCCCATGCCGACAAAGCAGCACAACATGCAATGGTGCAAATCACATCCGTATACAAGCAGGTCAGATATGCTTAGCGTGCATTGCTGGCTGTCAAGGTACCAGGAGAACCCGTCACCAAGTGAGCCGATTTGCCGTAATCGGCTCAGGTCTAAGTAGTGGGGCACCTGTGTACCTGCTCAGTCCAGCCCACAGCCATCATTACTAAACATTGGCCCAGCACGGCTTCAGTGGGTTTGTAAAATAGCACGTCTGTCCCTCTCTGTGAGTTCATTGCTTATGTGTGATATGTGAGGTCGCCTAGTACTTCCTAAAGTCGTACCCGTATACAAGCCACAATTTTAGGAAACGTACGGACAACTACAGGAGCGCCCAAATTCATCCGACTAGAAACATCTCTCCTCTATTTTTTTCCCACGGCCGATAGCTGGGCCAAGTAAACCACCAGTCCATCGGACCCTGTACTGTGGATGTTCCTCAGTACCGAATACTGTAGCAAAACCTACAGTGATCAGGCAAGGCTTAGGATCGGAGGGAAAAGGCTGGTGGGCCCACAATGATCTATTGGAATTGAAATCCGGGGGGGGGGGGGGGGGGGGGGGGGGGGGGGGGGGGGGTGAGAGAACAACGAGGAACTGGGCTGGGCTACGAAGAAAGAAGCAAAGATTTGGCCCTGATAGTGGTCAGATACATTCTGGATTTGGCCGTGATACTGGTCAGCTACATTCTGGAAAGTACTAGTGTGAGTATGCCCTCAGTGAAGATGTTTTCTGAGAACCTGTAATACGCCCTGCCTAGCTGGCAGGGCACTAAGAAAGAAAACAAGAAGGAAAAAAAAAATAATAATAATAAAAATTGGCCATAATAGTGGTCAGATGTATTCTGGAAAGTGCCATTGTGAGTATGTCCTCAGTGACAGCCTTCCCCGACATCATTGATCTCGATTTGGTTATTCTTTTTTTTTTTTTCCCCTTGTCTTTTCGTGCCATCCACTGGCACGAAGGTGCAGCACTTCAGTTTACCGATGCCTCCCTCAAAGAAAATAAAGATGTAACCCGTGGATTGCAGGCTCGGCACAAAACATTCTTTGGTTTGTCGATTTTTGGTCCGATGGACTGGTGGTTTAAGGGCTCTTTCTCCAATGCTAGCACTGGCAGGCTGTCACGCTGGAAGTTAAAAAAAGGCCACACACATAACGACGCCCCAGTCTGTGACTCTGTGCCTCTCATCACAACGTGTCTCACACTGTATCCCTTCCCGCCAGCGACGACCAGCTAAGGCTGCAAGCCTGTGAAAGGTGTTCAGCACTTTTGGCGGACCCCGATTATTGTTGACAATCGGGACTATAGAGTTTAAGTGCTTAGTTGCAAACAAGAACTCTAATTGCAGCCACCCACAAACCGTTGAATACAGGCCCCCAAGTTCGAACTGAGATGCCGCCGGTTGACCAGAAGTTCAGAACAAAATAATTTTCCGAATCTACATGGGGCTGGTCAGAGTTCGATGACGATATCTCAAGCCGTCGCCCTTTTGAAAAGAAAAAGAAAAGAAGAAAAGGGGGAAGGAAAAGGAAAAGGAAAAGACGGAAAATTAGGGAGACAAACTCACCCTCATAAAAGCAAACAGGAAAACTCATGACCGGTCAAGAAAGTCAGACAATTCTTAAGTACAGATCACCTTTCTCACTGCACTCACATGTGACATTTAGAAGCTGTCCCTCCGTGTCAACTCGGTCTCACAATGACTCTCGCTCGATATGATCCGAGATGGGAAGTGATGACATAGTTATCACATTTCTGGCGAGAATAGACAAGTGTGCACTATGATATCCCGCGTGCTGCTGTCCAGGAGATAAGAATCCTGAAAGCCCTTGTGAGGTTCAACTTTCAGTCACTGGACTCCCATGTGATATTAAGATTCTGTTCCCCACCCATGTCAACTCCGTCTCACACTGACTATCACTCGGTACGATCCGACATAGGGAGCGATGATTATATCACAATTTCTGGTGCGTGCTGCTCTCCAGGAGCTAAGAATCCTGAAAAAGCTCTTGTGAGGTTCAACTTTCTGTCAAATGATGATCACAGGGCTATCATCTGACCCATGTTCATGGACTTCAGGTTCTTCCACGTGGACTTCGCTCTCGGCTTCAACAACAATCCCTTGATCTGTCAAGTTATAATTGTATCATTGAGCTGGTGGTTGTATAAAAAATGTACTCATTCCATCTGCGAGCATCTCATCTTAGTTGTAGGGCCGATCCCAGGAAAGAAATATAGTGAAATAACTTTTCCTATCTTGTCTCCAGATCCTTCAATAAACAAGCAAACTAATTTCTTCAAATATCCTATTTATGTAGGAGGTAATCGTGGAAGAGGGCAAATTTATCTCAACGGTAGTAAAACTGTAAAAGTAATAATACTATTTACAGTTCTTCTGCTGAAGGACAAGTAGTAAAGATTACATGTACTGTTCCCGTCAACTTCCATGTACATTGTTGTTGCAGGCACACAGTCACTGCGATTTCAAACATTTCCGTCCATTCTCTGTATGTTTTGGACTATTTCTCGATTTATGCGTGTCATCCTTGCACAGGGGCCACGCTAATCTTCTCTTTCTCTGTATCGTTCCAATTTCAACGGATGTCCCGAAGGACCTCCATATGTTTTCCTGCATTTAGCCAGGAAAACATCCAGAGAACGGACGCATAGCCTTTCAAGCATTTGCCCATGATATTCGCTGACCGACCGACAATGTGTCCTAGTGTCCTCCTGCCCTAGATTGCTCCCATCAGTCATTGTTCAACTCCTCTTTAGCAGGTTTCAGTCAATGATTTTTTTTTTTGTAGAAGGTATCCACTGTCCGAAGTAGTTGTGCGAATCAGTGCGATTGCCAAAATGTGCCTAAGTTTCTACTTCATAATCTACTATTCTTTGAATTACCCTTTTCTGAATTGAAGATACTTCGATCCTGTTTCCGTTTAGGCTTCTCCACAACGTGAAACAAAAAAAAAAAAACGAGTCCAGTGCAATTTCAGGCAAAACTGGGTTATGACCTAGTGGCCAAAAAATGTGAACAGGCATCTGAACAGGCCGGCGCGAATCCAAACAGGCAAAGTGTGCCTGTTTGAACACTGGTCAGACAAAGACACAGAGCCTGCAAACATGAAAAATAAACGTACAAAACAAAAAATGCAAATACAGAGAAAATCATGACCGCCGGGCCACCTTAAACACACCAGCGCGCTGTCCGCCGCTCGTACTGTCTTCACCCGAATAGAATGCCCGGTCATTATCGCCATATTCGCGCAACTTCCAGTCTAGATGCAGTGATAAGGACCGGGCGTTCTATTCGGGTGAAGACGGTAGGCCCAGACTCAGGGCCAGGCGGCTGAAGCGCCACCTACAAAAATGTGTGAGCACCAAGGCCTTGTGTGGCAGGCAGGCAGGCAGGCAGAATGCCACATCCACTCATCGGGCGCGAAGTTTAGCCGCAGGTCATCGGGGCTGCAGCAGTTGTGCATCGAAAACGGCCCACCAAAAAAAATGATATGCAAGATAACACTGCTGCTAGGAGAGACGAGCGCAGCCATAGCTGCTCCACGCTGCTCCTGTGACGAATCCTTTCGAGACCTGTCTTTTGCACAGGTCCCTCGGGATATCATCTGACCCCTCTGTCAATGGACAGGGCCCATTTTGAGCGCTCTCACTCTCAAAATGATACGCAAGTGGTCCCTGTTTTTAAGTTCACATTGCCACACCTGTTGGACATCATTTTGCAGTGTTCTCGCCTTCTCACAACGTGTTTTTTGAACTTGAAACAACTCTTTTTCCGTATCAATTGTGTGACCCACGGTCACCCACCCACCGATCAAGCTTGTCAGGGAAGAAAGATTGGGTCGATCCAGCACAATCATAGTAATTCCGAAGAAAAAATGAGAGACAAGAGATACAAGGGAACGATCAGAGGCAGAGGAGACAAAAAAGTGCTGGTCGCTGAAGAAAGTACAACTGAATACTGACGAAAAGCAAAACACGAGGGAGAGAGTAAGGAGCGAGCGAGCAAAGCATTACGGGTGTGCCTTACCAGGAAGGGTCAAGATGAATATGCGGGTACCGGATGACGACAGGCTGGATTGGCAGGCCTGAAAGAAATGCACCAAGCTTGAAAGATACAACAGCCCTGCCATTTGTTGTAGTCCCTTCAGGAAAAAGCAAAAGACGTGGCCATCCTGGGTCCGATGCCTTCCTCTGCGAGCAACAATCTGACCACCGAGTCAAAACAGGGTGCATAAAAGCCTCAAAACCCTCAACAGCATGATAGCATGTGTACAAAAATCCTACTAGGACAACCTAAAAAGCACACAAGGTCTCTGCTGAAACGGTCTTCACCTTAGCAGTAGCAGATGCAGATCCCAGGGTTCGATCCCTAGACCTTACCACACCCATGTACAGTATCGAGTCGACCCCTTGTGTTTGAAGTTTGAACCCGTGACCTGTGTTTTGGTAGTTGACTGTTGCCTGTCGTAGGTCTGTGTAGCTGTAGGGGTTCGATCTGTAGGTCTGTCGACTACTGTCTTCACCCGAATACAACGTAGGGAAATTATTGCTGCATCTAGACTATTAGTTGCGTAAGAAATACAGCTATAATGACCGTACGTTGTATACGGGTGAAGACAGTAGGGGTCATAGTTGTGTAGAGGTCGTATGTTACATCTTCGACGCCACACGGGTCCTACCGGACCCGACATAGGGTAGAGGGACACAGTAGGGCCAAAGGCCCGACCTTGGGGGTACTACAGGCCGTAAAGGCCTTACCTTGGACCAGACCCGACGGGCCGGCCCAAACGATGTTACCGTTTGGGCCTGGCAGCGCTCTTGAGGCTGCCGCCCGCCGGTTGGGGCTGAACCGTCCATCTGGACGGTTCAGGGCACGGTCAGGCCTCGCAGCATAGAGGCCGACCTCTGCCCACCGGTACAAAGGTACCGGTCCAGCCTCAGTGAGGCTATCGACCTACCGGCACTCTACCGGTACGGTATGGTACAGTGCACATTAGCGCTGGCGCTATCTTGAGCACAGGAGCAGCGAGGAGCAGCGCAGCGCACCATTAGCGCAGCAGCGGCGAGCGGAGCAGCAGCAGGGCGACTGAGCCAGACCGGCGGCCATCGCCGCCTGAGGTATCAGGGAGCCGGAGGTTCTCTCCTCCCTCCCMTCGTCAGTCCCCTCTCTCTCTCTCTCTCTCTCTCTCTCTCTCTCTCTCTCTCCTCCTCGGCTCCTTCTTCTTCTTCTTCTTCTTCTTCTTCTTCTTCTTCTTCTTCCTCTTCTCTTCAGACTCCATCTTCTTCTTCTTCTTCTTCTTCAGATTGGAGACTTATACCAGTTGGACAGAGATCAGTGTTGGACTTCGGTGGTATGAGACTGTGGTACTTACCGGACTGGAGACTTGGAGATTGTTGGGGTTGATACTTGGCGGCATCACAGTTCGGACACCGGTTACATTAGGACTCTGTATCTCCGACATTGGTGACTGATTGTCCTCGACATTTTGATCTTGTTGGATGACATTTTGGACTACCATATCGGTGACCTATCGGATTCTATTTCGGTGACCTACCGGTGCTGTCTACCTCCCCCACCTCCTTCGTCTCTCCTCCCMCCTTTCATCTGTGTATGAGTGTAYGGGATCTGGGCATCGTCCATGCTTGGCCCAGACCCCATCATCTCACGATTGTATGTGTGTGGAGTGATTCTTGAGTCAGTCTATGTGAGTCAGTCTATGTGAGTCAGTCCGTTTATCAGACTTCCGCTGCATACATGCTCATCCTACATTGGTTGATCCTTGGTTCTGCCCATACTCATTGAAGTATGTAACAGTTTTGGTATCGGAGCAGACCATATAACGGATCTGCTCACACAGGTAAGTCTGGTTAGGAATTAGATTGCTTTCTCAATCTTCCAAATCAGCGCTGTATTACTATAAAGTTCAAAGTTGCAATTTTTTATTTTTTTTTCGGTATTCTATTTATTTCGGCATTTCCGTTTCAATTCGTTATTCGGACTTATATTTCGGATTTCTGTCTCATTTCGGTATGCTGTTTATTTAGGTTCCTTGATTAGGTCCGGATTTCCGAGGTTAAAACATGATTAGGGTTGACTCAGTATCCGTGGAAAGCATTCTGATTTTTCTATTTCAGCATTCCGTTTTTGAATTCGGCAGTCTGTTGTAAATCCTACATTTCGTTTTTTCTTTGGTATTTCCGTTTTTGTTTTCAGTATTGGAAATTAGGGTTACGAATATTGGTTGTTCGACTCAACTTGGGAATTTCGAACGTTTTGGAACCGTAATACCGGAAATTTCGCGGAAACGCGGAAAATTAGGGTTGGGCACGAAATTTTCGCGAATTTTTTTTTTTCGTTCCCCTTGTTGGAGAAATTCCGAAAACGGGTTTAAAAATCGGATTTTGACGGTGGAAATTCCCGAAAAATCACGTTTTTGAAATTTCGAGTGGTTTTCCTTCTAAATTTTTCCCAAAATTTTTTTTGAGCAAACTAATCCGAATCTGACCCTCAAACTGCAACTTCCGGGTAGTTCACTAATTTGCGGTGAACTCCCGGACCATCATTGATCTCAACAGACACCTAATCTAAATACAATTCAAATTCGTTCATTATCATTATTGCAAACATTGTTTATTGATTATCATCATTATTGCAAATATTGTTATTTGAAGAGTTATTATTTCGTATTAATCATTAATTCAATTTTATTGATTAAATAAATCGTTATTAATTCCTTATTACGAATTTTTGAATTCTTTACGGGAAAATTAATTTTCTGTTTTGATTAGGTGTCTACAGTCCATCAGTGGGACAGGGGACTGTATGCGAATTGTTCGACTGTTCTACGCCTGTTCCCACCCTCCCTACCCTCCCCGTACTCTGTGACCACCGGGTTTCTCGAGTACCACATCAGCTAGCACTGATGTCGATGGAACAAGACACCGGGGCACTGCCACGACGCAGCACCAGGCTTGCAGGGCGTGCCCGCTCTGTGATACCTCTCCGACGCAGGACTCAGCGACTCAGCAGCAGGACGACTCCAGGGGCATCGAGTACAGCATTGACGGTACCCGTTACCACCGGAGTTCTTCCCGCATGCCCGGTCCAAAAGGCCGGTGAGCCGTTGGCAGATTACCTTCAGCGGGTACAGGCATTCACTGATGCCGTATCAACCGCAAAGGCACAGGAGGAAGCAGAGGCGGAACTTCAACGGCTGGCCAAAGAGGCGGCAGCCCAAGCTCAGCAGACTGCTGAGGATGACGCAGCAGCACGGGACCAGCGGAATGCCGCCAGCACGGAATCCCTGATTCATAATGAGAATCAGTGGACAACGATCCTCGAGGGCATGATCTTTGTGCCTTCGGAAGAGCAGGCAGATCCGACACCGGCGGAGGCAGAGAGGACTCACCTGGCTAACGTGATGTTGACRATGATGYGAGCGATCATGTGGAAYAATACGATGTTAGCRGYACAAATACAYGMAGGCAGACAGCTGCAACAGATTCARCAGAAGGATTCTGCAGCCTTGTCAGCAGYTGTTCGCACTACCGCCACACATCAGCAACAACAGCAACAGCTGTGGAACACCACCACCGCACGCGTCAGCAGCATCGAGGCTAAGGCCGCAGCAGCGCCAGGCTGCACGACAGACGAGACGAAGCAACTCAACGGGCGCATCGATCACGTCATCAAGCTCATCGGCGACATAGGTGTTTTCAATGGGCCGGCCACGATCAGTAGCACGGTGGCCGCCATCAAGACGGACATCACCAAGCTACAGACGAGACCGGACGCCGCGACGAAGAGCTATAAGATGCCACACTTCGACATCAGCAAGTTCAACGACCACAACAAGACGGACGCCTTGGCATGGTGGCAACGTTTCCTTACGGAAGCATCCTGCCGCACTGTCCCAGACGACTACATGATGAAGGCGCTATACTTACAGCTGATTGGAGGAGCGCAAGCATGGATGAACCACTTGGCGGCTACCCACACATGCACCATCGCCGAACTTCACACGCACATCACGTGGAAGGAGTTCGAGCAGCTATGGTTCACCCGGTTCATGGTCCGCAACGTCGTGAAGGCGGCCATGAACGAGGTGTACACCTACTCTCAAGGAAGTATGCCAACTTGAGACTGGACAACCAAGTGGCAGAAGATAGTGACCACGTCAGGCTTCGATTTGACTTTTCCAAATCAACGATCCGAGTTCTTCTCGCGACCGTGCGCAGGATTGCGGTCAGCACTCAGTAATGAGTACGACTATACCTCGTTCCAGGCTATCCTGGATCGCGCAAACCTGGTCATCCAAACGGACGACAAGGCCGCTAACGAGAGACAATCCCAGCCGCATTATGTGGCTAAGCAAAGCTATCAACGTCCGGCACATAACAATGCCGTAATTTATGAAGGAACAGACAATCTCCACGCTGCAGCAGCATCCTCGAGTGGAGGAATTGTAGCAGCGCTCCCGCCGAAGCGTCCTAAGAGGGTCCGGAAACCCAAGGCGACACAAGAGACGGCAACGACGGGAACTGGGCAGCAGCCATGGACGGCCTACAACATCACAAAGGAAGTCTACGAACTTCGTCAGAAGTACAGATATTGCCTTTGGTGCAATGGAGTCACACACTTGACTGCACAATGCCCCGAAAAGGGCAAGGCACGCATACTCCGTCCAGCAAACTCGGGAAACTGAGTTACGCAAGGAGAGGGGCGACGTCTCTCCTCATTCCGCCGGACCCGGTTGCCTTGCTAGCAATCGATGTCACTACTGGGGAGCATGCGTTAGTCCCTGATTCTCGTGCTATGTACGAGGATTATGCCGCCCAGTTGGTACCACCATTAGACCAGCCRAGCCACGTGCACTTAGCTAGCGTATGCACAGCCTGTACACCGTCGGCAAGTGATCCGGTCAGTTCGCCACTGATTTCCGAGGACTCGACGGCGTGGTCAAGACTTGAGGAGCTTGACCCGCTCACGAGAGAGGACTTCGCTTGGATGCCTCTACCCTCGACCGGAACCTTGCCAAGGCCCCATTGCAACGCCTTGATGGCGGATTTACGCTCCTATTTGCACACTACAGTACCAGCTCCGTTGACGGACGACGGGGTAGCGGTTGTCGATCTCCGCTCCTATCTTGTGAAGATTGTCCACGAGTACGCCACCCAAAGGTACGCCGAAACCGACGCTCCTTTGCTCTATATCCGCATTCAAATCGGAAAGGCAACCTGTAGAGCCTTGATCGATTGCGGAGCGTCTCGCAACTTTATGAGCCAAGCCTTTATGGCCCGCGCAGGTCTTGGCCCGCGCGTTCGAAGGAAGACGCAACCCACGCAAGTTACACTCGCGGACGGCCGCACGCAAAAGTCAATTGACCGATGCGTCGACGGCGTTCCGGTATACTTTGCGTCACTTGCGTGCGAGCCGGTCTCTTTTGACATCCTCGACACCAAGTTCGACATGATTTTAGGCATGTCTTGGTTGCGTAGCGCCGATCATCCGGTGAACTTCCATGACCGAACCGTTCACATCCGTGATCGNATTTTAGGCATGTCTTGGTTGCGTAGCGCCGATCATCCGGTGAACTTCCATGACCGAACCGTTCACATCCGTGATCGAAACGGAGTGTTAGTCCCATGTACGGTCGCGACCCCTCACACTTCGATTGCTTGTCACGTGGTTTCCGTTGCGAGAATTCGCGACGCCATAGCTCGGAATGACGTCGAGGAGATGGGCCTTGTTTTCTTGCATGCTCTTCCCCCGCCGGACGGACCAGCCGCGTCACCGCCGGACCCACACATTTCTCACCTCTTGGACGAGTATAGAGACGTCTTCGAGGCTCCCACCGGAACGGTTCCGGATCGGCCCATACGTCACGGGATCACTCTCGAGGCTGGCGCCGTCCCTCCGCGTGGATGTATCTACCGCATGAGCGAAGAGGAACTCGAGGTGCTTCGCGCACAACTCGATGACCTTCTCGACAAGGGCTGGATTCGCCCTAGTTGCTCGCCATACGGCGCCCCTGTTCTCTTCGTCCGGAAGAAGAACAAAGATCAACAGTTATGCATCGATTATCGAAAACTTAACGCACACACCGTAAAGAACACCGGCCCTCTCCCTCGGATTGATGATCTTCTTGAGCGGTTAGGCGGCGCGACATACTTCTCGAAGTTGGACTTGAAGTCAGGTTACCACCAGATTGAAATCCAGCCTCAAGATCGGTACAAAACCGCGTTCAAGACACGGTACAGGCATTTTGAGTGGGTTGTAATGCCATTTGGCCTCACCAATGCCCCCACAACTTTCCAAGCAGCGATGACGACCGAGTTCCGCGACTTGCTCGATCGCAGCGTCCTCATTTACCTCGATGACATTTTGGTTTACAGTAGGACGTTGGACGAGCACATCGTACACCTCCGCGTTGTTCTGGATCGTTTGCGACGAGCCAAGTACAAAGCGAATCTCGACAAGTGCGAGTTCGCCAAGCAAGAGCTTGAGTCAGTCCGTTTATCAGACTTCCGCTACATACATGCTCATCCCACATTGGTTGATCCTTGGTTCTGCCCTTACTCATTGAAGTATGTAACATCGTAGCTGTAGCAATTCTGAAAGGTCAAGGTCGTAGCTGCTACAGTCCCGAAAGGCCAAGTCCACAGACTTCCGAAAGGTCCCGAATTGCCTTTCGACTCGTTTCGAGTTTTTCTCACGTTACTTACAGCAGACCAGAGGCAAGTGGGCAAATGGTGAGTCCAACGTCGCTTAGTCAGCAGTACCCAGTCCCAGTCTCACTTTGTCCAGTCAGCAAGTACCATGAGGGACTGTGTGCACCATGGGCCCGGTGGAAAAGGGCAGACCAGCGACATACAGAAGTATAAATCAAGAGACAGCGTCCAGCCATTCATTCATTCCTGCATGAGCCATGCGAAAGCGCTGCCATAGCGTCTTGTGAGAGGTGGTCTGCAGATGCCCGAGGTCGAAGTGGGCTGAAGGGAGATAAAGTATCCATAGCCAGAAGAGGTTAGGCGGCCATAGCCGCTGTAGCTAGAGACAGTTCAGCGTGTGTGTGTTCGCTGCTGAGTGTATGTGCGTGGGATATCCAAGGAGATCCAGTGTGAAGTGCGTGTGAACAGTTGAGGCGAAGAGGGATGTACAAGTGCTCAGGTGCCATAGTTAAATTGAAGCGAGTTTGTATCTGAACTGTGTCCTCTCGTCGAAGAGTTGTCCATAGTGACACGTCGAACGGCTAACAATCTGGCATGTAAACTGGCCTTGAATATCTCTCAGCTTTGTGTGGGCGCCCAGCGCCAGTGTGGAATGCCATCTGTTTGTATGCATGCGAGGTGAGAAGAAAGCGAGTCTGATTTCACTGCTTAGCCAAGAACAGAAAAACAAAGAAGCCGAACATCGTACAACTGAATGCTGCCAATGCCTGCGAGTTTGTCCGTTGATTGCTGTCACTTTTTTTTTTTTTTTTTTTGGCCACCTACATAGCCAGTGAATCACACAAACACCACCACCTTCTACACAGTTATGCAGCAACGCAACAATCTGCACAGTTATGCAGCAATGCAACAAACTACACAATCCAGGCCACAGCAAAGAACAGCAACTGACTCCGACTGTGTGCATCGTTGGGCAAGTGACCTGTAGAGAGTGCATCACTCGGCATCCCTACTTGTCCCGAGTATATCTGCAGCTCCCATCCCATCATGCCTGCTGTGCGGCAATGGACTGCAATCATGTGCAATGGCATTGCGATTGTGAGGGCAGAAAGGATCATGCATCCCCGGACGATGCTTTAGCCCACCAAAATCTTCTTTTTCTTTCCCTTTTTTTGAAGTTTTTTCTTCTCTCTCCTCTTCTTTTTAATTTCCGAAGGGCAACGGCCCTGAGATATCATCATTGAACCGACCGGCCCCATGTATTTCAGAATGATTTTATTCTGGCCATCTGATTGTACCTGGATTCAGCTGACCGGCCCCAGGCATTTCCGAATGATTTTATTCAGGTCAACGGTCATCTGATTGTATCTGGATTCAAACTTGGGCCTGTATTTCAACAGTCCGTGTCGGGCCATTGGTGTAACACACCAAATTTTCACCAGGTTGTGCTTCTGCAGAGAAAACCTTAACCTCGTCGGATTGCTATCCATCTGCCTCCATCCTTCGACTGCCTTTCATGTATATCGTTTAGATTTCCCCCACATAACTAAGCACAGAGATTCATGCAATGTGAACTTGCCAAACGCAAACCAGCTGGCAACCTGCAGACATGAGCTGCATGCAACAATTCAGAAGCATAGCTTTGCTTGCCCAACTGCCACCGGAGGGACGAGATGGTACACATATAGTCGAACCAAGATTTGTTGATCCACAGCAGAAAAAAATGTATTCTCTCCACTTTGATAGGGGCTACTACTAGTCTTCCACTTTTCCTCAGTCGTTTCACAGTCTATCTGCTCTGAGACAGTCTTCATGCAACATGGCAATAGGCATAGGTGGAAATCTGTTGGGTTGCACTATTTGTAGAGGTTGGGCTAAGCCTAGCGAGGCCTGTACGGGGGTGTGACAAACGCCCGCATGGAGCTTTAACCCACCAGTAAACCCAGGCCTGGCGGCGCCGCACTGTGCACCGCCAGTGGTTCATTCCTTTTCTTTTTAAGCTGGCCCTTCCAGCCATTGTGGTCCAGTAGGCCCGACCCTACGAAATTGTAGAAGCGACCACGAAGAAATCCTGCAAAGCTGGGGTCGTGTATTGGCGGTTTAAGGGTAGTGATACCTAGCGAAGACAAATCTTGAAGATGGCGATTGGGGAAAAACTTTACACCAAGCTCGAAGTGACCAATCACACCAGCAGACTTTATAGAAATTGAAAAAAGGTGATGTCCACTTGACGGACAGGCTGCACTGAGCAGTTTGCAGCAAACGGCACTCAAAACTGTGCGGTGTAGGGCCAGAACACACTGGCCATGGCTGCGGCCAAGCCCTCTCTTTCAGCTGCCAAGATTAGCACTGCACTGTGCAGTTTTCTAGAAACAGCACTCAAAACTGTGCAGCATAGAGCGAGAGCAAACTGGCTTTGGCCGAGCCCAAACCCTCTCCTTAAGCTGCCAAGTTCAGCACTGCTGCTCCTACTGTTCACTTCACCAGAAATCACGAACTGAAAATGAATGAACTTCGGCGGCTGGGGAAAACCAAGGCCCCGTTTGGACAGCCGATGCAGGCCGCCCCAGCCAGTCGGCTGTTCAAATGGGTCCTCTTTTTCCCTCCAAAAATCAAACGGCCCTCTGGACGCCGTCGGAGGGCCGTCACAATTTCAAAAAAAAAAGCTGGCCTCACGGGCCCGACGCGCCGTTTTTTGGGCCTGGTCGGACCCGGTAGGCCCTGGGGACGCCAGAACATGGCGATTCGGGGTCTGAACCCCCCCCTCGACAAGGTGTGCTGGGGGTGCCCGGCCCCCAACGGGGCCGCCCGCCCGGCCAGGCCGCCCGGGACCTCCCCCGGGCAGGCGCTCGTCGGCCGGGCGGCCTGGTTCCGTACTCAGCTTTTTTCCTTAAAACAGGTCCTTTTGGCCCTGGCTCCATTTCATTCTGGGGAGCATCAGTCCGGTTCCTATTCCACGGGCAAGTCAGGAAAAATAATTACATCATCGAACACCCTCACGCTTCCTTCCGTCTGGCCGAAGGAACCCTGATCAGCATTGATTACTCCAACATCGTGGAGGATTGACTGTCAGCTTGCCCTGCTTCCATCTTTCCTCTCAGGACTATTAAAGGAGCCTGCCAGATAAAACATGAATAGCAAGAAAGGTCTGAGAAGCTGCCGCTGCTGCCGACTACAAAAACTAAAATAAAAATATACAGTTACTGCGGCTGTAGTCATTATCTTCTTCTCTGTTGCTGTTGGAGGCTTCTCTCATAATCTGCTAAGATAAAGGTGCTGTCTCATCAGAATACTTCCGTCTCGCCACTCGTCTTCTTCCTCTGCCAGGTAGTATCGGGAACTGAGTCCGTAAATCTTGCCAGGCCTCCCTCTTGGTCTCCGACTCTCCGCACATACCGGTGCTCGACAATTTTCTCCACATCTGCCTTTCTATCCATGGTGGTGCTGTCTCATCAGAATACTTCTGTCTCGCCACTCATCTTCGGGATAAAGGTGCTGTCTCATCAGAATACTTCCGTCTCGCCACTCGTCTTCTTCCTCTGCCAGGTAGTATCGGGACTTGATTCCGTACATCTTGCCCGGCCTCCCTCTTGGTCTCCGACTCTCCGTACATACCGGTGATCAACAATTTTCTCCCCATCTGCCTTTCTATCCATGGCGGTGTACAGAGATCACTACACTGACCATAGTCAACTCCTTGTTTGATAAAGATGGAAGTCTGATTTAAACGGCCAGATAGAGCATCACATTTGACACCAAAGGAAGGTACTGCCCAACTGCGAAGTACATCAGGTGGAATGGACCAATTCATGTTTGCAACTCTTTTTTATCCAACTCAACTGAATGAGGTTGAAGTGGTGCCGCTGCCATTTCCTGGCCTTGGACATGTAAGGGTCATACCGTCATACCAAACCCAATTGCCTCGGCGCCTCTTCCTGTGAGAACGAATGAATCCAGGAAAACAGGGTAAGTTCTCAGGTGGGGTGGTACATCCATCAGGTAATATGGCCCTATCCTGTTGTCCCCAATTACCTTCAATACTCGCAAGGCCCACACCATTTCTGCAGAAGTTTTCTGGGTATTCCTTCCTCCAGTGCAAACTCATCCATGTTGACCCAGACGAGATCTCCCTTCGAAGGTCTGCCGTGTCGATTGGCTTCAACAACCATACATTCTTGCGCCTTCTGCATAGCCCTGATGGCCTGTCACAGTTCCTCAGCGGACTGCTTGGAGCACTGTATTGTTCAGGAGGATACGTCTGCTGCCAATCCGCAGCTAAGAAAGCAATTGGTGTACGTGGCTTCCATGCAAGATGAAGAGCATCACGTGTCCGGATGGTGGCTGGGTCTACTGAGGAGTTGTAACCACTCTCCACCTTATCTAGTTTTCCATCGCAGTCCATCTCATAGGGCCTGATTAGGTGGGGCAACACCTGCTGAATGGTACGGTTCATGTGCTCAGTCTGTCCGTCCATTTGGGGGTGATTAGCAGAACTCATCTTGAGTTATGTACCAGCAAACTCCATCATGCTACCCCACATCTCACCAATGATGCACTGTCGCCAATGACCTCCTTTGGAAACCTGAATTCTGAGAACCGATGTTCCCAGAATAACTCAGCCACTTCCTTTGCTGAAGAATGTTGTTTCTGCATAGGTATTAGCCTGATAAACTTGGAAAAACAGTAGACGATGACGAAGAGCGGAAAAACAGTAGATGATGACGAAGAGCATGTCGTTTCTATCCTTTGGACATCGGCAACCCACTCATGGTATAGGCAACAGTTGCACGAGTCCATACAATTGATGACTTCGACCTTTTGTCCACTTGCAAACGGCACAGCTATTGACATGCTCTGCTGCATCATTCCTCATGGAAGGTTGATAGAAAGCTCCAGTAACCTCATATAAGTTTTCTTGAACCCAAAATGCACTTCGTCGCACTCGCTGAGCGCATTCACCCTCAACTCTTGTGGCATGCAGACTCTTTGCAAACCCTCGCTTTCCATAAAGAGCAAACCCCTCTACAATGTATAATCCGGCGCATACTAGGATCTACCTCCAGATTTGCGATCATCTGAGAATACACAGGATTAACCGCATAGGCTCCTGCAATTCTGTCGATCAGGTTGGTGCTAACTCTCCACTTTGACAATATGGCTCCCATGGAGTCGCACCTCCTCGACAGTGCATCGACAACTTGATTATACGGAATTTATACCTAACATTCCTGTGCTTCAACTCAAATTTAAAGGTATCAATGTAGGCGAACCATCTGGCTAGATTATCTCATAACTTAGGCTGCGGTTTCAACCATTGAAGAGTCTCATCGTCCGAATAGACCTAAAACACCCTAGCAGGTAATGCCTCCATGTCCTTGGGGCAAATACATAGCATAAAGCGCTCTCACATAGGTACTGGCCGCAACTCTCTTCGAAGGCATATTCTTCGACAAATACTCCCAAGATTTGTAAGCCATGCCCATCGTCTTGTTGCAGCACCACCCCAACACCGAACTAACAGGTGTCCAGTGGTTAACACAAATGGCATCGCAGGAGCTGAAACCTTCAAGACGGGATGTCTGATGAGACAGTCCTTGAGAGTCTGAAAGGACCTCTCACACTCCTCTTTCCACTCACGCGGAGCATCCTTCTCTGTCAATCGGGTCAACGGCGCGGCACTAGTGACTCGACCTTCAAAGAACTTCTTCGATTAATTGACCATGCCCATCTCTCACATTTTGTGGCGTTGGCCACTCTGCAACAGCCTCCACTGTCATGGCTTCATGCCGGACTCCAAACCCATCAATCACATGACCAAGGTACAATATCTCTTCCTTCCCAAATCCGGTTTTCTTTGCGTTGATGTTGTACTACCCCTTTCTCAGTGCCTCAAAAAAAACGTTGCCTTCAAAGTTCAAATGCTCCATGTATTCCAAAACATTGGGCCTGAACACAAGGATGATAGACCACACAAACTGATCCCGGTAGTCCCTAAGGAACTCAGTGACAGCCCGCTGAAACGTGGCAGATGCGTTAGTCAGTCCGAACAGCATGGCTGTGACGGGGCTGAGGCAGAGCAGCGAGACTGGGAGAGAGAGGGAGAGTGAGAGCACACACACACGCTCACTCAACTCGGCGCAGACTCGACACGACTCGACGGACGCAGACACAAAGTGGCAAAGTCGCAAAGTCGCAATCTTGGATTCCAAACACAATGTCGCAGCAAGTCACACTGAAGCACAAGCACTGAGACCGAAAACTGAATGCCCGAACTCAGCTTGAGTCCGGTCTTGAGTACCGGACTCAAGTTGAGTCCCAAGGGCAGAAGGGCAATTTGCCTCGGGGCTGAACTCAAAATCGTAGGTCTGAGCCTGGGCGCCAGAATGTCGGATGGCGTCAAGTATCGAAATCCGAAAGTGCCAGAGGAGGGGTTTGAGAACGGGCGCCAGCTGCAGAGGGCGCCAACAGTCAGGGACCGGAGATCAGAGGCTCACAAATGAGATAGCAGCCTGGCGGGTGGTAACCCGCGGACCAGGGATCGAGCCCTGGCTGAGTCCGTAACAATTGCAGTGAACTCATAGTTGCCGCTTGGAGTCATGAACGTTGTGATCTACAGGTTACACCTCGATCTGATGATAGCCACTCTTCAAGTCGACCTTGGAGAAAATTCTGCAGCTTTGCATACTCTCTAGCAGGTCATCGATGAATAACAACAATTCCACGTTCTTGGTGGTGATATTATTCAAGCTACAGTAGTCGATGCAGTGGACTCATGAGGGGCTGCCTTCACACTGAACATGGAGAGGTAAGGCTAGGCACAAGCACACTGCGGACACATGATGCTTCCATTATGGTGCCAAGAAAGCTGAAATGTGGCCCAGGAACTCTCAGGGGCAGCTGGTTGACTATGACAAAGGCCATACCATCTTTCGACTCCCTCCTCCTTCGGGTTCCGCCAGCCTGTTATAGCTGGAACTGACCGAGGGAGAAGGAAAGAGGCAAGGGAGGGTGTTCAGGACAGGCAGGTGTGGAGAGCAGGGCGATGGGAGTGATAGCATGGTCTTACCTCGGAGCGGTGGTTCATTTATTTGTCTCACAGAAGCCAAAACGCGGTCTAGGAAACCCTAGCGGCAGCTGGTAGACTATGAACAAGCTGATATCCTTGTCCTCCTTTCCCCTCCTCCGGGTCCGTCCAGTCAGGAACTCATATCCGGTACTGACTGAGGGAGGGCAGAGGTAAAGGAGTGTGTTCAGAACAGGCAGTACTGAGAGCTTGGCCAAGGGAGTGATAGCAGGGTCTTGCCTTTGAGTGGTGGTTCATTATCTTGGCTCGGAGAACATTGTTTGATGCTTAACATCTTCCAGCCCTAGGAAGCTCTCCAGATCAGCCCGCGGGTGTCAGCATGAAACCTGCACCACTTCGGTGGCCACCAATTTTTTTCTTCAAACATCGCCCCACACCGCGCGGCCCCTCCGAGTTTTGCTTGTGGCAGCAAAAACTTTCTGCAAGGCTGGGCCCGTGTACTTGCGGTTTAAGTTCAAATGGCGGACGCTTACGGACACACAAACATAGGTGGCATTGCTCTTCATGTGCCCCATGGGAACAATATCTCCTGCCACTGCACTGGTGGGACATAGCATAGGCTGCGGAATTGGTGGTGGCAGGAGAAGCCCAGTTGTGGTCCCCCCCCCCCTCTCTCTCTCTCTCTCTCTCTCTCTCTCTCTCTCTCTCTCTCTCTCTCTCTCTCTCTTCCCCTCTCTTCCTCTCTTCTTTGCCTTACCTTCAGGTGAGTTCAGTTGTTTTGGTGTATGAATGTGTTAAAACTCTCTTTTCATGCAATGCTGAAGTAGGGCCACAGAAACCATGTTTTCAGCCCTCACTCTGTCCTCCACAACAGTGAGGATCGTCACAAAATTCCACACAAATGATCCTCATGCTATCATAACACTTGGATGGAGCAGCAACTGCGATGGTCACAGCAACAGGAGAATGATTCTCCTAGGCAATAGGACAAATTAGAGGTGGTAGCAATCTCATATGCTGAAGCATAAGTGACAGTGAAGTTTCAGCTAGAAGTTACTGTCCCCCATAAGTCTAATCCTCCTCAAAGCTTTCTTTTAATGTGTAGGTGCTTTATGTGATCGACACAAAACCCGACTGTCAAATATAATGTATGTTTAGTCAGTACAATGCCTATCTCATATTTATGTTTACTGAAAGTTCAGCCAATATTATTCCAAACACTAGTAGCTTGTCGGAGCGTTCCTGGAAACCCTACCTTGATCTCAGATGCTGCAATTTTTCGGGAGTTTGGATCCTCCCTATCGACTGCAATTACTCGCATGGCCTTAATTATGGTTCCCAGCAAAGGCATGGCCTCATGAGATTTTGAGCTGACGATAGTTGGCATCATATCATAGAAGAAGAAGATTGGGTCCATAAAGCTGGTATGGTTCGACACAACAATTGGAGCAATAGAACGAGGGGCAGGTCGACCTTTCCGATGGATCCATAAAAACCTGTCACGTACACAATGAAGTCATCACAAGGGTGAACATCCAGTCAGTGTTTCCAGTGGAGACCAACCTTGGAAAGCATCAAAGGAAACCAGTCAGATTGCACATGTGAGCAACAGCCTCCCCGATCTGCAGCAACAACTATCCCTAGAAAACAGCAAAGAAAGACAAATTGCCTATGACCAGGCGCGCCGCCCTACCCTCGAGATAAGATCACCACCAATCCGTTTCCTTCATAAAGGAGGACACAAGACAACTGCAGGTATATTCATCTGACAGGTATCCCTGTAGATCACTATTCCGGAAAAGAAATGTGAACTGAGCTTGCTTCCACAACGAACAAGGAGATGCTGATTACCAACACATCATATTGCTGTGCAAAAGCGGTGGTTCCTACGTGTGGCATGCATGGCCATACCACATGGGCCCTAGCATCCCAACACTGTCGTCCTGAGGGCAGGCGTTTGGCATGGACGACCCCTAGGCTGCACAACTCACATTTCGGGCGGCCTTAAACCACTAGCACCTACACCAGTGTTGGGAAAATAGGGAAAACTGGCAGTTTTCCCATTTTCCCCGAAAAGTTTGGAGGTCCCAGAGGCTCGGCGAGAAGAATAAAGTTTAGTTTTATATTGCCTGCTCGTGAAAGGTTTTAAAAAAAAAAAGAAGATACTTTCTCTACTGCCATGATGCCGGGCAGGGTAGACTAGAAGACCATGCTCGCAGTAGTCCTCCACAGAATGAATCTTGCTGCTCACACGTTCAGATTGTGAATGTTGTTGCTTTCTTTTTTCCCTTTCTTTTCTTACTCTTACGAGTCCCCTGCCAGCGAAGCAGGGCATAGTCCATGATTTGCTGAAGCTGTGTTTCCTCAACCGTGATCACATTGGCACTCAGAGGACTGTATACAGCCAATATCACGACCGAATCTGTGTTTTTCCTTTGTTTTTTCCTTTGTGCAAGGAACATGAGTATGGACGAAGCACAGAAATCCAGAATGCAAAATCACACTGAAGTCCAAGTAGTCAAAGCCAAAGCAGATAGCACATGGAACCGAGTAACCATCCAATTGAGAATGATACAGAAGAATCGTGAGTCAATGTCCATGCCCAACAGGGCAACACCAACAGCATAACCCAAATGTAGCTCTCTTTTGTGAATGGCGCCAGGCGCCCTATCTACTCTACAGCCTATCCTACAACTACAGCAATGAAAAGCAATCAGACAACTTGACTACCAGCGAGTGATGATGTCAACACCAATGCCGACCTCCACCTTCACCAGGTATGTGTCCTCTTCCCCTACACTCTCCCTTGTTACCCACACAGCGCCCTTCACCTCCGAAGACCACCTTCGCACTTCACCTCTCTGCACCCTCATGCGGCCCGGCTATGGCCGCCAGTGCCTTGTATGCAGGCAGCGCCCTACCGCCTGGCGCTGGCCTGCTTCACCTTAGCGCAGCGCTGCTCTGCACAGCACAGCACACATGCATCCGCGCAGCGTGCCCGCAATGTCAGCATTGGCCAAGATCCCTGCTCCCTCGCCCTGCTTGCCTATATGCCAATGCAGCGTGTGGGCTGCCTCCCTTCAGCCTGTGACCGGGACCCAGAGGCTGAAGCCAACTCGATACAGTTGGGCCCCGGGGCAATGCAGTTGCGCCTCTTTCATCAAGGCCTGTGGCCAGATTCARATAGTGGGCCGATTTCCCTTTGGCATTTTCGGCCTCTCTACCCAGCATGCATTGTCGGCCTCACGTTCGAGTGCCCAGGGCCTAACTAACTCAGAGGCCCTGGGCTTTCAGCATTTGCTGAAATCCGAGWCTCGGTGCACWCCAACCAACTGGCGTGCTGCAACTGTATGAACCCCACTTCGTGAAATGTTGGCACAGAGGGCTCTTRTTGATTTGCTGGCCCGCCTTCACTTAGGGCGGGCACGAGGCTTGCTGGGGCCTTAGCCCAGAACATGTACATCATGGCAAGGCCCCT
>BFEA01000934.1:69905-82126 GCA_003427395.1 Chara braunii | reverse complement strand
GAATTGCAACTCGAGTTCCACCAAATAAGAGCACAGCAAAAGCTCACAAGTGACAATGTTGGAATAATCTCATCATCATCAACAATGAACCAATGCCGATCTATCTAGGCACCCAGACTACGAATGGCAGATCCTATCTAGCCTATCTACAATGCCTCTGCTGACGTCAACAGCTCCCCGAAGAACGAGCAGATCTCGGACAATGCCGTTCGCCTCAAGCACCAGGTATGTCTCACGCATCACTCACAACCTCGATCCCCCACACAGATGCCACGTGCACCCAAGGACCACCATGCACCCCACCCAGCACCTCGCAGGCCAGCTCTGCTATGGCTGCCTGCGTGTAACCTGCTCGCCCGTGAGCGCGTGGGCGCTTGCCCGCCAGTAGCGCAGCAGCGCTTGCGCAGCATGTAGCAAGTGCCCGAATGCCAAATGCGGAGGCAGGCACTTTCCTATATGGAAGTGGCCTGCCTGGCTGAGCTGGGCCCTTCCCAGAAGCTTCCGGTAGGCCCCAAGTGGCTGAGCCCCGGTCCAAGGGAATCAGGCACAGGGCCTGGGGTGGTTACCCGTGTCCAACTGCCAGCGGGCTGTGTGCAGTCCATGCCCCATGTCTAACCCAGGGCCTGCCTCAGATACATTTGGAAAAAGGCAGGCAGGGCGTGGGCTCTCTCAACCAACTAGCGCTGCGCAACTGCCTGAATTTCCCAGTTGCATGGAAAGCCCGAAATAGGCCTCTCGTCCCCTGTCACGCCTACCTACACTTAGGGCGGCCGATATTGCTGAAAACAGGGCCCAGTAGGGCTCAACGAGGCCTTGAGCCTCGCATTCCCTCATCCATACTTCGACAGTCCTCTGAGAAGTTCAATCACTCAATCTGGCGCTTTCCTTTCTGCAGTGACCTCTCATACTGTGCAACAACCTGTGGAGCGGTCTGCATCAGTTCCTCCCGGGTAAACCATCTGTCCTCTTTTGGATCAGTGTGATGTCTGAACCGAACGCGATATTGCAGCTTCGGTTTAGGAGGACGTCCCCTGCCTGTTAAGTCTTGGAACTGGCATTTCTCTGTGTTCCACGATGTCGTCGATGTCGACCTCTTCATCCATGGTTGGGGGCAGCATTGAGCGATGAGAGGGAAACTGGTCAGTTTCCTCGAAAGGTGTGAGCTTGGAGGCATGAAAGACAGGGTAGGTGCGAAGGTGACCAGGGATCCGTATTACATACGATCGCCCATCCGGATCATTACCGACAATATCTAGAACCTCCCATGGCCCAAAGTACTGTGGCATGAGTTTGCGGGAGATCTCATGCTCCTGCCCCAGTTCAGAGGCTTTGACCCAGACTCTGTCCCCTACCTGGAATGTAGATGGGCGGCGGTGTTGGTTCTCACATTCTATCATTGCACCTCTGCTCTATGCATCTGTTCTATGGCTTGCTGCATCAGGCGTTCATATCGATAAGCGAATTCTAAGGTGCCCGGTGCAGCAGCCGGCTGGTTCTCAGGTAGTAGAAAGTCTAGGGGCAGTCTAGGCTTGAATGTCAGTAGCAGACTGTTAGGGCTCACCCCTGTTGCGCTGTGCACAGCGTTGTTGTACAGACTGGCGACGAGAGCAAGTTTCTCATCCCAGTCCACCTGATTAGGCTTGATATAGTGCCTTAGCAGGTCTTGTACAGCGCGGTTCAGCTGCTCTGCTTGCCCGTTTGCCTCTGAGTGGTTCCCGGAGGTCATCTGCAGCTGCATCCCTTGTTCTGCAGCTGCAGCCTTCCACAATTCACTTGTGAATCGGACATCCCGGTCACTAACAATAGACTTTGGAAGCCCAAAGTCTCTGACCCAGTTCTCTTTGAATAGTCTAATCACGACTCGGTCTTTGCTGTTTCAGCATTGTGACTAACCTGGCGTACTTAGTAAACCTATCCATAATAACGAGGATGTGTCTCATACCACTCTTGCTGGTGACCAGCGTGTCCATGAAGTCCATGGACAGGCTCTCACCGGGCCTTTCCGGAAGCGGAAGGGCTTTGAGAAGCCCAAGAGGGGCCTGTGTACGTGGCTTGTCCCTCTGACACACCTGACAAGTCTCGACGTACAGCTTGGCATCCTTCATCATTGTGGGCCACCAGAAGTGTTGCAGCAAGTTGGCTGCAGTCTTCTTATAACCAAAATGCCCTGTGGCATCACGACACTTACCTAAAAATAAACTACGCAAAGACTCCCGATTTGGGGGACACAATCGTCTACTCTCGGGCTTCTTAAGGAACAGCAGGCCATTGACCACACAAACTCGTCAGAAGTTACTTTGTCCTTCGCCTCCAGCCTGCGTATGATCTCTGACATAAACGGATCCTCGTGATAAGCTCCACCAAGGACCCACGTTACATCGTCCGCAAGCCCAAACTCCGTGATCAGCGCACCCAGGAAGTCCGGCCTATGCGACAGCGCGTCAGCAACTTTGTTATACTCCCCTTTGATATACTGGGGTTCGAAGTCATACTGCTCAATGACTTCAATCCAGCATTTCAGCGCCATCGAAGAGCACCGGCTGGGTTCTCATACACCTCAGGGTCTTCTTGACGTAGAAGAACCTCCCAAGGAGATAGTGTCTTCAACGGGTTAGCGCTTTGTAGATCGCGTAAAGCTCCTTCTCATAGGTGGAGTTAGCCAACTCATGACAGGGCATCCTCTTGGACATGTACTCGACCGGCCTCAACTTTGGCCCCTCCTGCTGCGCAAGCACGGCACCAATGCCATATTGGCTGGCATCCGTGGTTACTATAAATGGTTTGTCAGGATCATGGCTTGTCAGGATCAGGAGGTTTCAAGACCTCATGGTGTGTTAAGGAGTGCTTCAGATGTCTGAAAGCAGCCTCACACCTGTCTGTCCACTCCCACGAGGTGTCAAGGCGTGTCAGGTCCGTTAGTTCTTTACAAAATTAAGGTAGTAGTCGGTCATCCCTAAGAAGGACCTCATCTCAGTCACAAACTGAGGACACGGCCAGCTTCGCGTCATCCAGCTTCAATCCCTCTGCGAAAATCTCATGACCCAGATACAAGATCCGGGTGCGGCCAAACTCACACTTTTCCCGGTTAATCTTGAACTGGTGCTGCCGAAGGAGACTAACGACTTTGTCTAAATGGCCAACATGCTCCGACAACCCTACTAAAGTAAGTATGCATCGAGGTACACGATGGCAAACTTGTCCAAGTAGTCATGAAAAATCCGGTTCATAGCGTGTTGAAAGGTGTCAGGAGCATTGCAAAGGCCAAAAGGCATCACCACAAACTCGTACAAACCGTACCTGGTCTGAAAAGCGGTTTTGTGTTGATCCTCGGGCCGGATTGCCAATCTGATGGTACCCGGACTTATATCTATCTTACTTAAGTACCAACACCCTTGCACTCGGTCCAACAAGTCATCGACGCCAGGTAGGAGCTCCGCGTTCTTCACAGTGATGGCAATGAGGCCCCTATAGTCAATGCACATCCTCAATGTTCCCCCCTTCTTCGGCACAAATAGGACAGGAGATCTGTAAGGGGAAACACTGGGCCGGATCCAACCCTTCTCTATGAGTTCCTTGAGTTGTTGGCGAAGATCATCGAGCTCCGCTGGAGACATCCGATAGATCCTACCCTTCGAAATGCTAAATCCTGGGATAATCTCTATCGCGTGGACAACCTCCCTCTCAACAACCCTTTTTGGCTCTTCAAATAAATCAGGATACTTAGCAATCACTCCCTATATCTCTGGAGGCATTTTCACTGTCTCGCCCTCTGCATAGACATAAACTAAGTACATACCCTCCTCCGGATTTTGCTTAAAATAATTATAAAACGCGGCCACACGCATGCATCCGTAGGACTCAATCAGACTACTAGCTTTATACTTACGTAATTTGGCGGTCACCCCTCCGGGCAAAGTGTGTCTGACCACTTTTCGGTCCCAGTCAAACTGGGGCTACGCAACCGAAAGACAGTACATACCCAGCAAGATATCCATTGGGAGATCATCGTTGACTAGGAATGAGACTCGATGTTACATCCCAATTGGGCGGTGTACGTAATAACCAAGGATCCCCAATGTGATGAAAAGGACTGAATGGACAATGCAGTGCAAGTAGAATCTCAACAAGCAGTGTGCATTCCGATACATACAAAATGGTGTTGAATAGCGCAGGGAAGACTTAAATACAAATCCTGTAGCGAAGCAGAATGCTAGAATGCTAATGACTAGCCCAATCAATGTTTGAATGCAGACCAAACAAACATCGTGTCCATCAGAAGGTGTGAAGGAGCCTGGCGCTGTACACAGGAAGAAAGCGCCAGGTCCAGACATACACGGACGAAGAGGAGGGGATCAGACGAAGAGGGCGAGAGATGGGAATGTCGTCAACACCAAGTCTTTGTCACAAGTCCCAAATAATCCCTCATCGTAATGTCTGAAGCCCAAAAGTTGACTCTGGATCCAATGTCACCAAGCTCTCTCTCTCTCTTTCTCTTGTAGTCAGCTGATGCAGTGAAGTCAGATAATGAGAGGGTGAGAGGGAGATGGTGGACTGAGAAGAGGAAGAAGAAGAACTCTCTCTCTGTCACGAGCCAGATACTAACCTGTGAAGTTGGCGCTGTGCTGGAGGTACCTCGAAGACGAAGTTGGAGCAACGGCGCTGCAGGTAGGTACTCCTGGCCTCCGCCCAATATCTCTCTCTCTCTAGTACTATCCTAGCTATGGCGCCCAGCGCTGAAGACTACAGCTACCTACTGCGCTGAAGACTAATGCTAACGCTACTACTACTCCTGCAGCGCTCCCTCTAGAGTGCTGCTGCCGAATCCTGAAGACTACTGACTGCCTCCTGCCTACCCATGAAGTGCATGGGAAGTCCCTATGTACTACCTCGGCCTGCCTCCTGACTGCCTGCAGGGCAAGCCAAGCCGAGGAGGCTGCTCTTGCCAATGCCGAAGTGTGCCAAGGGCTGGAGCTGCAGCATATGCTGAGGCTGTCGTGGGAACAGGCTAAGAATAGCCTGTTCCCGAAACCTTGGTTCGGTGCCTGAGTTTTAGGGCAGGCCGGTCTGATGACAAACCGAAAATGGCCCTTCGTTTCAGGCTAAAAAGGTTATTGCCATTTTTAGTCTGAAACGACACAGGGTCTGTAGGCCCCTGCTTTTCAGGCTTTCGGGCTGAACAGACACGTGGCCTGTAGGTCCTGGTTTTCAGGTTTTCAGCTTGAGGGACGCAGGGCCTGGAAAATGGCCCTGGTGTGCAGGCGCAGCATGTAACACTCGATGTCTCAATTCCCCTCCCACGTACGAGAAACGACACTCATGTCTTTGAGGTAGTCAGTGACAACCATACGTTGTTTGTTGGCACAGGTCGACTCCACAGGTCGACTCAGGTGCTGCATTTGCCCCTGTAAGCGCAGCCTCTCAACGCACGTGTGACTGATAAAGTTTTGTGTCCAGCAAGTGTCATAATAAGACCCGCCCTTGCGGCAGCCGATGACTACCTCGCCGACCAACTAGCTAGCGGTTTGCCATAGCCGTCCAAGAAGCTAGCGGGTCTAATCTAGACCACTCCTCCTCCAGCTCCTCTAAGGACTCGAACACATTCATCGAATAGAGGATCGATTGGTCCGAATGTGTTTGCGGGACGACAATGGAGTCAATAGCTTGGGCCATCTCGAGATGGTGAGGGTGTGTCCACCACCTCAACCCTGGCAGGAACAACTATGATTCCTACTGGTCTGAAGTGTTTCCCGAAGCAGTGCCAAAACTTCTGGCGGCATTGCTACCCGGGGAAGCAAAGGAGACTGGCGCCTGCCCCATCGTAGGCGAGATCTTTTCCGTCACCTTCCTGTTCCGGCACTTGAATTGGTTTTGGCCACATTGGTCACAACGGATAAAAGCTGACCGGGAGTAACGGTCTCTCCACGAGTCCTCAGTAAGACCCGCTTTCTTCCATAGAGGAGCATTGGGGTCCACTTGACTTCTAGACCGAGAGCCTCCGCGGTGTCTACCGGTCGCCTTACCTTTTTGTTGTACAGAGGCAGCGACTGCTCCACCCCCTTAAGCTGTTGCGCTGCCCGACTTTGACCCTACTCCCTCCTGGAAGTCGTCGCCTAACTCTATGGTGGAACCATCGTTATCAACGAACATAATATGCCTCTTCGCCTTCCAGTTAGGAGGCAATGCCTTCTTCCTAACATCCATAGTGGGTTGGTGCCCGTGCCTGATCTTTGCCTCTAGATCAAGGGCCTTCTTGCTAAACGAAGAAAAGTTGTGTGCAATGATCATGGCCTCCCCTACCAACTAATTCCTGAGTTCTATGGAAGATATCTCATGTAAGTTGTGAGCAAGACCTGGGGGTCATAGCGCACTCCAGGGACACAGATCAGACGCTCAACAGCGTCTATGGCATCCCTTACTTCCCTGAGCTTTCTTGAGCTCAGAGTCAGGATCGCATCAGTGGCCTTTTGGGCCTCCTGCGGATCATGTTACCTTTCCTCCACCAGCTTGAGGAAGTCATCCAATTTCTAGGTAATGCCCAAGCGAGAAAGTCATGACCGTATCCCTATAGTTGTACGTACCCACTTAGCCACTTTGCTGCACTCCCCTCCAGGTAGGAGGCCGCCACAAGCACTTCCTTGTGAGGCAAGGTCAACTTGCACTTCACATACATGTGTCAAGGTCCTCACCCCTCTTATCTCCTGAGAAGGTTTTAGGCGATGCAATGGCAGTCTCGGGAACCCACTGTCCTTGTCCCTGTGTCTGCACTACTCCAGGTTGTGGACCCTGGGATGCAGGCTGCTGCACTAGCTGCTGTTGGGGCTGGTAACCCTGCGGTTGTGCCGACTGCGAGACGGCAGGCTGCCCAGTTATGGCAGGAGGTTGGGAGAACATTGTCTATACACGAACCTGTACACCAGGACCTGTTGTTAACCCGCCTGTAGAAGGCATACCCAATAGGGAAGCGGCCTGCACCGATGCTGGAGAGACTGCAAATGGGGATACTCCAGTTACCCAATTACTGATGGGACAAAAGGAGGTTGTACCACGAGCCAAGCATCGGGCCCCGACAGAGATGATGCAGCCTGAACCCGCCCGCCCAGCACGGCCAGGCTCCGCTGGATGTCCTGCAAGAGTGACGTGTGGTAGTCTTGCATCTCCACTACATCTAACAGGGTTGTCCTCACGGTCTTCACATCATCATCCATATGAGTCAGGTCCATCTCCTCTAACTCTCTAATGTCCGCTTGTCTCCACCTCATCTTAGACCTTCTTTTGATCCTCTCCTTTTCTGCCTGTATCTCATCTAACGCCTTCTATAGTTGTGCCTCATGAGCACTTGCTCTCTGTATGGCGACCTCCTCGGGAGTTAACACTAACTGGTGGCTTGCCATAACGCCAGCGAACTGACTCAGGGTCTGTGCGATCAAGAGGCGTTTAAGGACGACCCCCAAAGTCCTCAGGAATTATTTAACGTCACAAACAGGACGATGATCACAACCAATGGAAGGTAACCCCGCCGATATTTATTTACATACGTCCGATTCTCATCTCCCGTGCAGGGCTGGCCTGCCCCTCATAACCCATCTACAGCGCAGCAGGCAGACAAAGGACAAAGCAGCAAAGCATGCGTGCTCTACTCCCGGTGGGTTGGCATGGTGACCATGATCCAGTGCTTCGTCCAGGGCCCTTCATATAGCTCTCCCTCTCCTTCCAGATGCTCCACGTGAACAATGCCGACTCTCAAGATTGAGCGCACTCGACTCCTCACACGAGAGGACTCTCAAGACAGAACACACATCCTTACAGTAAGAAGTGTCGAAGAGGGTAGATAAGGTTAAGAGCAACGTACCACAAAATAGCTTCCCCCAACCACAAATATGCTCACCAGATGACCTGACGCCGATTGTGATGACCAACCATTGCTTCGGTACAACCAGCATTACACCAACGTTCCACCTCAGCATCAATCACACATCAGATAGTTCTCATCACACTGCGTAACACCCAATGTCACCTCGTAGCCCTCCTGACGATACCTCTCTCCGCCTGGGTCGCCTGCTTGCCTTCGCCCTCCTCACTACACACTTCCTACGGCCGCTCACCCAGCAGACCGCATGCATGTACTGCATAGGCAGAAGACAAGCGCCACATTAGCGCAACGTACCACAACTTTGATACCAAAATGCAAGGAAAATGAGCGATAGCGAATTCCAGAAACCAAGCAGCATCATACACCTGAAACCAGATAGTCGTGACCTCGAACCAAAAGCAGAATTGCAACTCGAGTTCCACCAAATAAGAGCACAGCAAAAGCTCACAAGTGACAATGTTGGAATAATCTCATCATCATCAACAATGAACCAATGTCGATTCCCTATCTGGCGCTCGGTGCCCAGACTACGAATGGCAGATCCTATCTAGCCTATATACAATGCCGCTGCTGACGTCAACAGCTCCCCGAAGTACGAGCAAATCTCGGACAATGTTGTTCACCTCAAGCACCAGGTATGTCTCATGCATCACTCACAACCTCGATCCCCCACACAGATGCCATGTGCACCCAAGGACCACCATGCACCCCATCCAGCACCTTGCAAGCCAGCTCGGCTGTGGCTCCCTGCGTGTAACCTGCTCGCCCGTGAGCGCGTGGGCGCTTGCCTGCCAGTAGCGCAGCAGCGCTTGCGCAGCATGTAGCAAGTGCCCGAATGCCGAATGCAGAGGCAGGCACTTTCATATATGGAAGTGGCCTGCCTGCTGCGTGCTGCCTGGCTGAGCTGGGCCCCTGCCCAGAAGCTTCCGGTAGGCCCCAAGTGGCTGAGCCGCGGTGCAAAGGAATCAGGCACAGGGCTTGGGGTGGTTACCCGTGTCCAACTGCCAGCGGCTTGTGTGCAGTCCATGCCCCATGTCTAACCCAGGGCTGCCTCAGATACATTTAGAAAAAGGCAGGCAGGGCCTGGGCTCTCTCAACCAACTGGCGCTGTGCAACTGCCTGAATTTCCCAGTTGTGTGGAAAGCCCGAAATAGTCCTCTCGTCCCCTTTCAAGCCTGCCTTCACTTAGGGCGGCTGATATTGCTGAAAACAGGGCCCAGTAGGGCTCAACGAGGCCGTGAGCCTTGCAGTACGAGAAAAGAAAATGGAGTGGGACCCAGGCTCGGCAAAACTCGGAGCGCAGTGAAATCCAGGCTTGGCAAAAACAGGCTCAGAGGTACTAGTGGTTTACGGCCCTCGACATGTTTCCGATCACAAGGACGGTCCTAGGTAGGTTGTTTCGTTTTTGTGGTGTTTTCTGTGTGTTTTTTTATCTAGTTCCTGATATTATTATTACATTTCAGAGTATTTTCCTATTCCAGGTTTTGTCCGGTCTGGGATCTGTCGTTTGGACTTCTTTTTTTTCTTTTTTTTTTCGTGGTCCATAAGTCAACCACTGTGGCACTGACATAAGCAGATTTTTATTTTTTTATTTATTTTTGAAAATAGGTTCTCTTTATTATTCGTCAAGTGAGGTTAGTAGCTGCTCCCACACTTGTTGCTGTGATTGCTGCCTTCCTTGCAGGACCGTGGTGCAGCTTCTCTTCCATATGGTCCAGAGGGTCAACGGGTGAAGTCTTTGGAACAGGGTGTGCCGATACGTCTCGTGCCTGTCGCTGCCAGGGCCTGGCAGAAGGATCCAGGGCTCGAGGGGGGGGAAGGCGGCACTGGTAAGAGTGTGCCACCAGGAGATTACCCTGTTCATATCTGCTGCGCATCAGGGCAGGAGAGCAAGCAATGTACCATGTCCTCCACCTGGCCAGTGTTGCACACCGTGCAAAGATTCATCTTTGCTGTTCTGTTCCTCAGGGCCCTGCGCTTCGCGAGCCGCTTCCCGACTGGGAGTGCCACGAGCGCTATCAGCCACTGCATGCTCCTGATGCACGTCCTGTATTGCCAAGATGGAGGCCCACAATGGGCCAGCCGTGTGCCAAGGTCCATGCCGCAATGCCTTGCCCATCTAGAAGTGATGGTGTCCGCCAGCAGTGTTGAGCAGCTTCCCAGCCTGTACCCTATCCTCGTGGTGTACCGCAGCAAGTTAACATGCCTAACAGGCCCGTTCAGCCAGCGCCACAGTCTCCACGCCAATTCCTCCGGGTCTATTTCAAAGTATTTCAGTGCGGTCGAGAGGTTATAAGTGGTAAGCTCTGCGTTCTCCACGACTCTGACCTTACGTAGTCGGTTCTCTTTCATGGCTCTTTGGGCAGAGGCAGTCTTAGACAGTAGACTGCACGTCCCGCACGGCTTGCTAATGCAGTGCATATCAAAGAGGAGCCATGTTCCGTCCGGAGAAGCCCGGGTGATAAAGGCAAGGGTCATCACCGGGGGGGGTCTCGCCCAGCGAGGTGGCCCACTCCCCCGGTGCCAGTTGCTCGGCTCTCTCAGCAGGGCCCCCCACTTCGGTGGTACGGACAACAACATTTCATTGTTGTTGGCTTGAAGGTTATGGCAGGCAAGCGCTGCCCTGGGCTCTGTATACGTACTCCACCGGTGCTGCTCTTTATGCCAGATTTGCCAGACTCCTTTCTCTAGCCACAATCCCCATCTCATATCCGTCGTTGTGAGTGTCCATGGCATGCCGCGCCTGTCCACCATCCACTGGTTGCAAAACAGCGGTCGGCGCAGGACCTCCTCTCTGCACTGGAGTCGCCTCACCTTCGCAGGCATTACTTCTCTCCAGATGGTGATAAGGTATGGCCATGGCTTCGAGCTTTCCCACGAGCCAGTCATCGTCCACGATCTCGCCATGAGCCAAAAAAGGCCTTGCATGTCGTGAGGTGTGGCGTACTTGGGCAACTTGATGAGCTCTGTATATGAACTCCACCGGTGCTGCTCTTCATGCCAGATATGCCTTATTTACCAGACTCCTTTCTCTAGCCACGATTCCCATATCATATCCGTCATTGTGAGCGTCCAGGGCGTGCCACGCCTGTCCGCCACGCACTGGTTGCAAAACAGCGGTTGGCGCAGGACCTCCACTCTGCACTGGGGTCGCCTCACCTTCGCCAGCATTACTTATCTCCAGATGGTGATAAGGTATGGCCACGGCTTCGAGCTTTCCTGCGAGCCAGTCATCATCCACAATCTCGCCATGAGCCAAAAAAGGACTTGCATGTTGTGTGGCGTGTCGTACTTGGGCAACCTGATGATCTGTCGGATGGCCAGCGGGTGCCACGGAAGATGAGACTGCGAGATAAGAACTTGATTATCCACTTCATCTGTAGTGCTCTCATCTGACGGTCTGGGTCAATGATGCCTAGCCGCCGTCCTCCTTCGTGAGCACCACATGCTTCCAAGACACTCTGGGCAGGACACTCTGGCGCGAATGGCCCACCGACAAAAGGTAAGCAGCCGCTGTAGCCCACAGGGGCCGCCTTAGTCCGCTATTTGGGCTGCACACAGTACCAGCGTACCACAACATGGAGAAGACCGATGCATTGAGAATGAGGGCGCTTCGCAACACAGTGGTGTAGATCCCAGACCATTCCATCTTGTTAAGTGTCTTGGTGAGGACTTCCGAAGTCTGCGCGCCACTGGGCCCTGCAGCTGCCCAGATACCGCAGCTGCTTGCCTCCCTTCTGCCACTGCAATCCCGGAGGTGACAATGTGGGTGTTTGTTTGGACTTTTGTTCTGTGGGAATGGGCATTTCTGCCTGTTCGGACCAGTATGGACGATTTCAGGCCCAGTGGCCAAGGTTCAGCCCCTCCTGACTTTGGCCTGGGCTGGGATGGACCAGCTTTGTCTTTTCTGAGATCCAGCCCCTGCCCTCTTCTGAGGGACTCCCTCCCGTATCATCAGGGTGGCCTGGACACCCAGTGGGGATCCAAGCAGGCCGTTTCCCGTCCAGTTGACTTTCAGCCTGCATACTAGACCGGCAATCGATGGTTATAGTGTTATGTGCCTGATTGAAACGAGATACAGCATGACATCCACATGCTCCCATACAGATGCACAACGACAAGAGATGTTGTCGTCGATTCACACCACACCAGATGAGAGCATACACAGTGGAAGCACTTAAAACCTGAGTACGGACGCCGCCCGGCCGGGCAACGCCTGGCCGGGCGGGGCCGGTTGGGACGCCAGGGCAAACCGGGCGGGCAAAAAAAACAGCCCAGATTTTTTTAATTTTTTTTTTTGAAAGCGGGGTCCTTCTGTGCTCGGCGAGAGGACCCCGAATCTGCAATAAAA